>PVLD010004258.1:0-128040 GCA_004027595.1 Dinomys branickii | reverse complement strand
CTGGGACTTTCCCACGTCTCGCCCCGGCAGCCTGGTCCGCCCTACCACATCTCCCCCGGCATCTCAGAGAAATACGCCCAGTTTAAACTTCCCAGCCGAGGTTCCGGCATTCACGCTCACCAAGTCTGTCTCGAGCTGGTGGTGTTTATTAAGGAGGTTCGCTCCCTTGCTGCTCACCCGGTCGCCATCTTCCCCCGATCTCCAAGAAAGGTTTTTTTGTTTAACTATTTACAAATACATGTAGAAAACTCATCCTTTTCCTAGGTTGGTCCTAAGGCAATTTTGTTGTGTCTGCACGGATCACTGGAGTGGCGGCTGCCCAGTATGCTCATAACTACATTCTACCAGAGCCATAAATCTGTAGATCGATCACCTTCTTTCTCTCTCCAGCAATTTTCAATCTTCTCCTTGGAAAGGAGACTTGAGAGGAGAATCTCAAAGATGTTCCTAAGAAAAATGTATAGTTCTGTACAAATTTAGCTATATCAGACTCTTGACTATAATACAAATGTGAATGTGGGGTAGGTAAAATATCCCTTAAGGAAGGGCAAATGCTCAGAGTCTTCATGGAATAGACAGAGCACACTATGGTAGCATCCTTAGTAGAAAAACTGAGGCTCTAAGCAAAAATGTCTTATCCAGGTCCCACTGAAGTGCATTACATGCTGAAATCTGAACCCACCCATTGGCTGCAGAACACTGTTTTCCCTGGGACAGAACAGACACTCTGAAATCCTGATTCCATATTAAGCATGCTGATGTTCTAGCCCATTTCTACCAACTCACTTTGCCCTATGTCTTGGACATGTATACAATAATGCAAAGTCAGAATGAACACAGATTCACCCCTAAAATGGGGATTCATAAGTTAAAAAAAGACAAAACCATTGCATATAACTAACCAGATATAATCACATATTATGAAAACCATGTTTTTAAAGATAAAAGGAATTTTCTTTCTGCCTTAATTACTGAGATGATAAATTCAATTTTTAACTTATTTCTATTTTGCCAGGTTTGGCCTCAACTTATGTGGCACTGATATCAAATATACTACAGAAACCCAATGTGAAATGCAAGTATCAGAAAAGCAACATCATAAGGAGCAAGCAAAAATGGAGCCCCCCAAAAAACAATGTTTGGTTACTCGCTCCTAAAATTTAAGGAGTAGGTAATCTAGTACCAGGAGTAATTACATAATCAGTAAAGATTAAGAACCCAGATGATCCTCAGTATATAGTAGGCCACTGTCCTCTAGGAAATTGCCAGACACCAAAACAGCTCCCTAGGCAAAGTAAGAAGACAAAAGCAGGTTGCAAAGTCTATAACAGTCAAGAAAGCAGCAAGCGGGGCTGAGGATATAGCTCAGTGGAATAAGTGCTTGCCTAGCAAGCGCAGGGTCCTGAGTTCGATCCCCAGTACCGCAAAAAAAAAAAAAAAAAAAAGAAAGAAAGAAAGAAAAGAAAGCAGCAAGCATTGTATTGTCATTAAGACACACAGGTTCTTAGGACTGATAAATCGAACCTTTCTTTCCTCTTTTTAGTACTATGCTACAGTCCTAAAAAATAACTACATAAAATGTTTTGCCTTTTCCCTTTTGGAATCCTGACTTTGGGAGGAGATAACATACCCCTTGTCAAAACAAAGCAGACTACCCAAAGGGCATCCATTTTCAAGAGAGTGGCTTATCTTCAAAGAAGTTGCTCAGATTACCAGATGTAAGAATGCAAGATTGATCAAACCATCAAAGAGAATAAAGAGTAATAATAAAAAACATTAGAAATGATGCAGAGCATGGTAGGAACTCACCAGTGATTGTTCTGTTGCATATTACTGTCTTCAAATTAGTTGTTCAGATAAGCAGATATAAGCATGCAAAATTCGTCAAAAAAATAAGCATTAGCTATTCCTTTCAATAAACTGACAGACATCAGCAGTACAGTTATCCCAGCTCTCCTTCTGTATGCATATATATTTCCCTCCTTCTTTCTTTTTCTCCTCTTCCTCATCCCAGTTGTTCCTTCCCTTTGAGCAATTTACAACCACTGTTAATGCCTATCATTTTTTTGAAACCCTGTATCATTTTTGTTGTTTTTGTGTTGTTTTGGTTTTGTCTTTTTTTTTTTATTCTCTTTAAAATAAAAGTTAAGAAAGAGAGAGTGGGCTTTAGCCACAGAACAGAGAGGTCTCCCATTGAAAACTGCAATGTGTGCCCCTAAAATGAGGACATGCTGATATCTTTAACACACTTGCAGATATATTTGATATAATCTGTGGTTCTCGCTCACTGAACAGCAGGGTCCCCCAGCTCTCTGCTGACCTGCCCGGAGAAGGGGGAAAGAAAGTCATACCGGGACAAACATGGCCAGGTGGGTGCAGAAGAGCAGTCGTGTGCGGCCCAGAGGCTGATTTCTCCATATTATTTTAAAGAGAATAAGTACAATAACAAAATAAAGAGCCTCAGAATGGGATTGCTCCATATTAGAATATGTGCCTCATGTGCAAAGATGCAACAAGCAACCAAGCCATTTTGTTCAGCAAAAAGAAACTATGTTGCAGAGAAAATACAGCATAAGGCCGAGGGTCCAGAAGGAGAAACCATGCTTTCGCTGAGTGCTAGGAAACAAAGTGACTCAGATGTATATGAACAGTGTAAAAGAACCGGCTGACTTTGGCCTGAAAGAGGAGAGCAACAAATAAGGTAATAATAATAATAAGTTTAAAAATCAGATAAGGTCATAAAATTCCTATTTCATGAATTGAAATGCTCAAGAGTGGGAAGATTTTCTCTTTCTCTTGCGGGCCATCATAGGCGTGACTTCAAGGCTTACCGCCGTTAAGCTCATGGGGTGCCACAGTGGAGACTCGGAACCCCGGTGCTGCCCGCCTGCCAAGCTAATGGCCTTTCAGGCAGCTCTTACATGCGTACTATTTGCTTACAGTATTTTTTCTCCTCGTCTCTACAATTTTCATGAGTAAATACTTTCTTTCCTGCATATTTCTTAACTGTGTAGAATCTAATGACTTGGTAAGAATAACTAAAACAACATAAATCCTCTCATTACTAATCAGAATACCTTCAGTACAGCACACGTGCCATGGATGTTTATGGAATTGAACTTTGTTTAATCAACATCTGTGTGAGGCAAATAAACGTAAAAGTTATTCATCAGGATCCAGGTCATTTCTACTATTTAACTTTGAGCAAGATTCACTCCTACTGTAATCTAAAAATGTTATATTCATGACTTTATATAAGTGACATCTTTTAGGGGAAAAAATCTAAAATGTGAGAAAATGGTAGCTATTTTCAAAAACCTTACTCTGTTCCATATCCTCAACTGTTAACACGAATTCTTTCCTACCACACTGGTTACAGAAATATTTTTATCTTTCCTCCCCATGGCGACTACTAGTGCTGTCTCATGACTCCAACGCAACCATATAGAGATGCACTTTACTGGCATCAGAGGTAGGAAAGGCTCAGAGCTCCACAGCCTGTGACATGGTTGTGATTCCACTGCCGATCTGGTGTCACCAAGTAGATGCATCCACATGTGACCTGGCAGGAATCTAGGTGTGCGCTGCTTCCTTAAATCTTCAACTCAGCCTTGGAAGGTTCTCCTTTGCCAGTGGCAACAGAAATTGAGGACTATTATCTGGTTCTCAACATTGTGAGTGCCAGGAAGCATAGAATGTGACTGGGGAGGTATAGTTCTGTAATGAATAGCTATGTGACAGTTTTCCTGCAGTGCTGGGGATACCTTGATGCTTAGTGCCTGGAATTGTTCTGACTTATTACAGGAGGGTCAGTCGTGACCTTGGCACTGACCTTCAGACTCTCTCACCCTAATTATTCCCTCTTTTGGTCCTAAAATACATCCTATATTTGCTTTTTTCCTCTTATTATTTCAACTTACAAAAATCACACAAGTTAAGAGGAAAAGAATTTCTGAGAAAATTTCTGGCCAATTTAAGCATGAACAACTGTTGCATAGACTTTTTGCAATGAACCATAGCGTAGAATGTACAGGTGTCATGTAAAGAAGTGCCTACTACACAAGACACAATCAGCCTTCTCTGGAATAAAGGGAGGAGCACTGAGAAGAAGGAGAGAGAGAAAGTCCCCAGATTCAAGGTAACCGATTCACAGATCAGAACAAAAAATAAAATCCTGTAGAGGAAGAGAGAAGCACCCAGATAAGTCAAGCTTGAACTAGCCAGTGGCAGAGCTGGTCCTCTCCCTCAACCCAGGGAGATGGCAAGCCTCAGAAAAGCCCCATATTTGGCACAATACTGCATTCAACATGAAAGAGTTACAGGAACAATAGCTGAGGACAGGTGGGTATTGGGACAACTAGAGTGATGTAGAAAGAACAAGAATTCTTAGCTCCTCAACCATCACCAACTAGGGTAGCAGAAATACTACCTGAGTGGGAGGTGAGGGGAAGAATGTCTGAGGTTAAAAGGAAGTAGCTGCAAAATCCAGGGCTTTTTCAGTTGGAGACAAAGGCAGTTAGTTGGGCCAGCCACATCTTCCTAGATAGCAGCACAAGATGTTCAGTGAACAGGCACACCAAGGAGCAGCATGACAGGCACAACAGGGACAAAGAGGGATGCCCAAAGTCAAGCAGGACAAGAAACTTCAAGCAGACACCAACAAGACTACATATGCCTATCCTTATGCTAGAACAATCATATCAGCTCTCGGGAAAATATGTCCACACAGAATGGGAGAAGGGGTGAAAAGGAAGCATGAAAAATACATAAAAGAATAATATTGAAATAGCCATAAAAGTAACTAAGGTGCAAAGTGTAAAGTGATTATACTATTTAAGTTTAATTGAAAAGTCACTGATTGAACTAAAAGTACTAGAATATGAAAGAAGGAATAAGCTTCCTGATCAAAAAATATTAAGAGATTCAAGGACAAGCTAAGTTTAATTACACAAAATTGAGTTAGTTTTTTAAAAATATGTATCAATTTCTATGTATAAATTTGACCCTACTGTAATAGTGAGAATTTATTGTGCAAAAGCTTTTTAGTAAGATGAGATCCCATTCATTGATTCTTTATACTATTTCCCCTGCAGTCTGGGTTTTGTTGATAAAGTCTCTGCCTACACTTACGTCTTCAAGATTTCTACCTATTTTTTCTTCCAATAAACTTAGTGCTTTCATTTTAATATCTAGATCTTTGATCCATTTGGACTTTAGTTTAGTGCATGGTGGTTGACATAGGTCTAGTTTTAGTCTTCAGCATCTGAAAAGTGAGTTTTTCCAGCACTGTTTATTAAAGAGGTTATCTTTCTTCTGGTAAATATGTTTGACTCCTTTGTCAAAGATAAGGTGGCTGAGTGTGTTGGGGGCTGCTTCTTCATTTTCTGTTCTGCTCCACTGATCCTCAGGGCCTTCTTTGCCCATACCATGCTGATTTTATAACAGTAGCTTTGTAGTATAATCTCAGGTCTGGCAGTGTGAGACCCCCTGACTTGCTTTTGTTGCTGAGAATTGCTTTTGCTATTGTAGGTCTCTTCTGGTTTCAAATGAATTTTAGGAATGTTTCCTCCAGATCTGTGAGGTATGCTAATTTCATTATGATTGAAATTGCTTTAAATCCTGATAGCAGTTTTGGTAATATGGCCATTTAACTATGCTGGTTTTTTCTATCCAAGAGTAAGGGATATCTTTTCATTTTCTGTTATACTCTTTAATCTTCTTTTTAAAGGTACTATAATTTTCACTGTGCAGATCTTTTACGTTCTTTGTTAGGCTGATTCCTAAGAATTTCATTTTTAGATACTATTGTGAAAGGTATGCTTTCCCTAATTTCTCTCTCTTGTGAGTTTGTTGCTTGTGCACAGGAATGCTATTGAATTTTGAGTGTTGAGTTTGTGTCCTGCCACACTACTGACTTTGGGTATTAAATCTGTAAGTTTTTTGTTGCAGTTTTTGGGATCTTCTATGTAGAGTATCATGCCATCTACGAATAATGATAATTTAGCTTTTCGTATATTTATTCCTTTTATTTTTCTCTCTTGCCTAATTGCTTGGCTAATGTTTCCAAAACTACAGGAGTGGTGATAATGAGCATCCTTGTCTTGTTTCTGATTTTAGAGTGAAAATTTTCAGTGTTTGACCATTTCATATGATATTGGCTTGTCATAGATGGCTTTTATCAGATTGAGGTGAAGACAATCTGTTCCAGTTTTCTGTATGGTTTTTTATCATGAATGGGTGTTGGACACTGTCAAGAGCTTTTTCTGCATCTATTGAGATGATTGTGTGCTTTTGTCGTTGGGTCTGTTATATGGTGTATTACATTTATTGATTTGCATATATTGAACCATCCCTGCAGCCCCAGGATGAATCCTAGTTGGTCATGATGTGTAATCTTCTTGATGATTTGTTGCATTCTGTTTACCAGTATCTGATTTTGGCATGCATGTTCATTAGGGAGATTGGCATGTAGTTTTCTTTTTTGGCTACATTTTTCTCTGGTTTTGGAATTAGGGTAATACTTGCTTCCAGGAATGATTTTGGAAGTACTACTTCCCTTTCAATTTCTTCAAAGAGTTTCGACATTAGTGGCATTAGTTCTTCTCTAAATTTCATGTAGAACTCAATGGTGAACCTATCAGGCCCTGTGCCATTTTTGTTGGTTAAGTTCTTAATCACATTTTGAATTTCATTGGCTGATAGGTTATTTAGAATTTTTGTATCTTCTTGATTTAGTTTATGCAATTTGATTGTGTCTAGAAATCTGTTCATTTCTTCTGTGTTTTCCACCTTATTAGAATATAGGTTTTCATAGTAAGTATTGATGATCTCCTGGATTTCTGTAAAATCCATTGCTATTTCCCCCTTTCATTCCTAATTGCTTGAATTTGTGGTTTTTCTTTCTTTTTTTGATGAGGTGGGTTAAGGGTTCATCAATTTTATTTATTCTTTCAAAGAATCAACCAACTTTTAGATTCATTGATTCTTTGTGCCATTTTCTTAGTCTCTATTGCATCAATCACTGCTCATCTCTTTACAATTTTCTCCTTTGCACGAGCTTTGGGTTTGATTTGTTCTTCTCTTTCTAGAAGTCTGAAGTTTAGCATTATGTTACTTATTTGAGCTTATTCTGATTTCCTGATGTGTGAGTTCATCACTATAAATTTCCCTCATAGGACTGCTTTCTTTGCATCCCATAAGTTTTGGTATATTGAATTGGCATTATCATTTACTTATATACACTGTTTAATTTCATCTTTAATTTCCTCTATGACCCATCGGTTTTTCAGAAGGATATTGTTTAATTTCCATGTGTTTATGAATTTTTCTGATTTCCTTTGTTGTTGATTTCCAGTTTCATTGTACTGTAGTCAGATAGTATGCATGGGATGATTTTAATTCCTCTACATTTACTTAAACATGTCTTCTCATCTAATATACGATCTATTTTGGAGAACAATCCATGTGCAGCTGAGAAGAATATGTATTCTGATACTGTGTAGTGGAACACTCTGTACAGACCTACCAAATGCTTTTGCTCACAGGTTTGGTTCGATTCTAGTATTTTTTTGTTGATTTTTTGTCTAGTTTATCTATCTATTTGTGAGAGTAGGGTATTCCGGTCCCCCACTACAGTTGTGTTAGTATTTATTCGTTTTTTATGTCTGTTAAAATTTGTTTTATGTAGTTGGGTAAACCTGTGTTTGGTGCATAAATATTTATGATTGTTATCTCTTCTTCTTGGGGTTTTCTGTTAACAAGTACATAGTGACCTTTGTCTCTTTTGATCAGTTTTGGCTTAAAGTTTGCATTGTCTGCAAAGAGAATAGCTACTCTTACTTTTTTCTAGGTTCTTGTGGCATGGAGAATTGTTTTCCATCCTTTGGTTTTTAGTCTATGAATTTATTTTTGGGTTAAATGTATTTCTTGAATGCAGCCTATTGTTGCATCTTGCCTCTTGATTCATTCTGTCAATCTGGTTTTTTTGATTCATGAGTTGAGACCATTTATGTTGATGACTATAACTGATACATATTAGCTTTTGTTTTTCATATTGCAGTACTGTTGTTTGTTCCCCGTCTTTCTCCTCTGTGTAATCATTTGCCTTGCCTGGAAGTTGTTTTCTATTGATGTTTATATGTTTGCAGTCTTCATTATCTCTTCCTACTATGTCCTTCAGAACATTCTGTAGAACTGGTTTTGTTGTCATAAATTTCATCAGTTGTTCTTTGTCATAGAAGTATCTTATTGCTCTATCCATTTTGAAAGATAGTTTTGTGGGGTACATCAATCTGGGTTGAAGATTGTTTTTCTTTAGGACTTGAAATACCTCACTCCAAGCTATCCTTGATTTGAGGGTTCATGCTGAGAAATTTGCTGTGATTCTGATGGGCTTTCCTTTATGTGTGATATGTTTCTTTTCTCTAGCTGCTTTTAATATTTTGTTCTTGTGCTGAATTTGTGGAATCTTGATTGTTATATTCTTCCATGTAGATTTAGCTTGGTCATGGCTATTTAGAGTTCTATATGCTTCATTTATTTGTGTGTCAAATTCTTTATCCATGTTTGGGAAATTTTCTACCATTATTTCTGTGAAAAGATTTTTAATGGCTTTTGTACTGCCTCCAGCTTTCTCACTGATTCCAGTTAATCTTATGTTCTTCTTTTTTGCTTTATCCTATAGCTACTGGATTGATTTTTTGTGAACTCTTGTGATTTTTCAGATCACATCTTTTTTTTTCTGATGCCTAGTTGCATTCCTGTCTTCTAGATCTGATATTCTATCCTTTTCTTTATTCAATCCACTGCCTATATTTTCAGTGAAGTTTCTAATCTCCTACATTTTGTTTGGATATATTTCATTGATTCTATTTCTTGTCTATGTTTGGCATTCATGATTTCCATCATTTTCTCAGGCTCCTCTATTTGTTTATCTGTATCTGCTTTAATGTCTTCCATTTTAATCAACATTTCTTTTTGCACCTTAGAGATTACTTTTTCTTTTGCCTCTTCCATTTGTTTTTTCACTTCTGTTGTTATTATTTGAGAGAGTTCCATTTGTTGGTTTCCAATTTCCTCTTTCTCCTTGTGCTCTGGACTTATCCTGGGTGGGCTGGACATCTGGAATTGCATTTTGCTTTTTTATCTGGGTGTTTTCTAATTTTTGTTTTATTTTGTTTTCTGCATTGATGCTTGTAGATTTCTTATGCTAGATAGCTTTATCACTGGTGTTGAGATTATCCTAGGATAGCCTTTTCTATCCTAGGGTAGTCTTTTCTTCCAGTTGAAGAACCTACCTTCCAAATATATTAAGACTGAGAAGTTGTTGTCTGTTTGACTCAGGGCTCATTCCTTTGGTACTGGACTACAGTGATGGTTATGACCCTTTATATTTTCAGTGCTATCATACAGGGGGGAATATTGGTTATAGTGTTGTGACATCCTCATTAAGGTAGTTCAATTGGCAATAAAAATAGACCTCAGTACAGCCTGGCTACTGAAAAACTGTGGTAACTACTGTCCTGATATCTCTAACCACAGAAGGAAGGTCTACAGAAATATGATATAATCCAGCTTATATCAGGAACTTGTATGCAATGATTTTCCACTTAGTGGAGTGATTTTGCCCTGTTGTACAGGAGTGATTCAGGAGGATGGGGGTAGGATGGAGAGATTAATGAGGTTAAATATAGCCAGAGCAAGGTTGGAGGGTGCAGGATGATTATCCAGATTTTGGGTAATTATAGGATACAAGAGTGAAGGATTAGAAGAGAAGGCCTAGGAGTTTTGAAGTGAGCCAGAGAGAAAAGACAATGTTTACTCACATGAAAGTATCATAAAGTCAAGTCAAACAGTTGATGAAAGAGAGGAAGAGGACGAGTAGAATAAAACAAAAAGAAAGGTTAGAGATCACGTGTTGGCCCATATTGCTAATGTTAAATGAAATGTTTCCATATCTCCAGTTCTGCCTCTTATGTGCATCTTAGCCAGGATCCTACTGTGTCACTAGTGTTCCCGCAGGTCTCTAGCCCTGAGTCCTACAAGTGGAGAAAGGGAGAAGCTGAAGTCACACTCCTCTCACCCACCACACAATCTTGGGTCAGTGGAGGCAGGGAGGAGGTGAACTCATGCTCTTCTAGCCAACCAGGAGAATGGAGGAAGGGCTAGAATTTATTGAGTTCTTCATGTACCAATCACTGCCCTAATTAAATGTAAAGGAAATTATTTTCCTTAATCTTATTGTCTAATTATCTTCATTTACAAGTATAGAAAACAAATCACAAATATTAAATAATGTACCCAAGGATAAACATAATTATGTGTAACATAAAGATATCATAAAGCATATCTATAGCCAAAAAAGTATATTACAAATTATCTCCAATGAAAAATCAGTCACTTTAAATGTTTTCTTCCTTCCTCATCCATTTGGAAGTCAGATACTATATGACTAGATACTATATGACTGACAATAAAAGTTGTTGTTTGCTCTAGGGGAATGAAAGGAAGAAGAAAATTCACTCATCAAAGCTGAGATTGTTTTCCTGTATCTAGAGTTTGCTTTCATTGCCTTATTCTTGACAATATTTCCAGCTTCATAAACACAAAGAATAGGGAGGAAACTCAGGTGTTTGGACCTAAATAAATGATGGCTATAAAATAGACATGTCCCATGTCCTCTTCCTGGATAAAAGCCACTTATTCTCTGGCAAATTCATCTAAAAAGGATTTTCAACTCTGAATCCTGAAGCAAAACTTGCAAAATCAAGTCACTCAGTATTTTAAGGGTTCTAATGTGACGTGATTTCAGTGTGGCACACAATGGCATGAAAGAACTTGTCTGTGCCATTTTCTTTTCTTTTTTTTCTTTGCTCTTCTTTGAGACTGGGCCTGGATGCATTGGTTTTTAACATGCACAATTGGAATCCACTTCATCATTTCTAATTCTGCCCCAAAACACTAAGTGCTTTGCTCATAGCCCTTTGATCAGACCACACCAGCTTTCCACAGAATGGACAGCCCACTCTGGACACACCCCATCCATCCCTGACATCTAGATGCCATTCTCTTTCTCAGCAAATCAGGTGTCCCAGAAGCTGTAGCAGCAGACCCAGGTGCCAACTCTCTCTCAGAGCTGAGAGCTAGTATTAGCACAGGCCCAATGGGAGCACAGGCACCAAGCTCCTCCTCAGCCACAGAGTGCCCATTTAATATTGTCATTTCACTGAGAACTTGCCGGCCGCAGTCCCCGGTCAGGCTCTGGATATTCTTTATCTCTTCTGCTCCCTCTGCCAGATTGCTGAGCTGGAAACTTCCTCATAGGACCAGATGCACATTCCACTCCACCTTCTGGACTCCAACCTGGATCTCTTATTCATTAAAATATCAACAATTGCTTAGTCTGTCCTGTTTGCTTCAGTTTACATACACAGTAAAATAAGCACTCGTCGATGCTTATTGAATGAATGATTTAAGCAGTAAATCAAGGATAACCATGTAAAAACAGATTTAATTTTAAAATAGCATTTCTTCAACCTAACGTCATTGCTCAAATGCCAAAGAATGATTCTGAAACTTGGACATACATAAGAATCACGTGGGGGTGGAGGTTGTCGCAATGCAAGTTATGCTTGGGCCTGAGCTGCACATGTGTAAAGCACAGAGGTGATTCTGTTGGCTCAGATCACACCTAGCAATGTGCTCCTCTGCTACAACAATTGCTTTTATTCTTGTTAGAATCTTAGTGAGCTTCTCGGGCCATCAAAAATTTATCTATGATTAACAAAATTGTATTTATGGCTTGGCACATAATAAGCACTTAATAAACAGACATTAAAATAGTATCTTAATTAGGAAGAAAATAAATCTGGCTTACATAAAGGATCAGGAAGTTTTCCTAGTCATTGATAAAGAGAGTTCACCAGGAAAACCTTGCAGTCCCATGTCCTGAGTGCTTTTCAGAACTTTCTATAAAGCACATGCTGTACAGTCAGTTCTGCACCATGGCACTTAAGCTTTAGTGATAAAATGTGCTCAAAGTTCTCTGCTAAACAGAAAAGAACAGGGAATGGAAAAAGCAGTTAAAGCCCAGTCACTAGCTCATGTTCTAACATTGTTGTCAATTTGCCTGGGCCAGGAGATGTTCACATATCTAATTAAATTTTTTTCTGTATCTATGTCATCATGTTTCTAGACGAGCTCAGCATTCACACTGGTGGACGAAGCAGGTAGCCTTCCCCAGGTGGTGCCACCATATAATCCTCTTGGGACCATATTAAAACAAAAAGGCAGAATAAGATTGCAGCCTCTCTCCCACCTGACTGCTGAGCTGGAGCGAGGGTCTTGTCCTGTCCTCAGTGTCCCTGGTTCCCGGGGTTTGGGAATGGTACCTATACTGCTGGGTCTCCATCTTTCAAGCATTCCAACTTCACTACCAGCCTTCCTGGACCTCCAGCTTGCAGATGGCAAATCATGGGATTTCCCAGCTTCTTTAATAATGTGAGCCAGTACCTTATGAACTATATGTGTGTGCATCAGTCTATGTGTGTATGCACATACGCACATGCACATACACAAACGGTTTCTATTTCTGCACTGTGGAAACCCTAAGTCATGTAGCTCCGAAAGGATTTTTAAGTTTTAATATTTGTCATAAATAAGGAGTAAAAAGAGAGGAGTAAAACTGAGCTTATGTAAACAGAGTAAAATTACTGATAAAGTCAATTGTAATTTTCCAGAAATGAAAGCCTTTGAGACAGAATGAAAGGAAACAAGATATTCCCACCAATAATTTCAAAGCAGGGTTTTAGAAGAAGACACTCGTGTGTCCAGGACTATTAGAATTCATATCTGTATACAGAATTTCTATAGATTAAATAAAGAAATAAAAGTTTATTTCTGGACCACAGATATTTAAAACAGCCTTCATGCTCAACCAGGAACTAGCATTCAAGCTAGACTCTGAAGAGAGACATGGCAAATGTGTAACCTGAAATGCAGACAAGTTGCTCGGACTCCCAAGCTCATGGCAGAGTCACAACTCTCTGTCCAAGGCTCATTTCTTGTTTCACTTTAGTTTTCTTCCTTCTTCCTCAATCTGTAGCACCACACACACACCTGTAAGAAATCACTAATGTGTTCAGTGTCTTTCTGGGATGAATAGGCTTACTTTAAATAGGGACTGTCTTGTTGTGTGTTTACCTTTTGGGGGTTGTCCAAATTAATAACATAATTGACCTTAATTTCTCTTCTCAACACTATGTTTGAAAGCTCTATCCACATGAATCTATCTTTAATTTTTATCTCTGTAAGAATCCTCAACATTTCATCCATCTGTTTCCCTAGAGACAGATACTGAGGTTGTCGACCATGCTGTGTCACGCAAATACACTTAACCAAATAATTTTATACATGCCCCCCTAAGGCCCTGAACACAAGCTCCATGGGAGAGAATGGATGGGCACAAGACCGTTACAAAATAAATTAAACTGTCTCCACATTGCTCTCCAGATTAGCTTTTGAGTCTCCAAATCTACAGTGTCTTCTTTGCCCATTTCTCCATTGCTTCTCTATTTTTTAAAGATTCTTTATACTGTAGATATTGACCCCTTGCCAGTGTTTGATTTCTCAAATGATTTATCCCAATCTGGTCCACTGAACAGAAATTTATAGTTTTTATGGAAAATCATTTCATCTCATGTCTTATGCATACGAAGACTCAATCTTCCACATATCAGGATCATAGAGATATCTGGTGCATTTATATTTACTTTATAGTTTCACTTTTCATATTTAAGTCTATAACCTACTTAAATTATGGCCTTGTTTTCCAGTGTTGTTAAATAAATCAATAATCCTTTTCTTTCAGGACACGTGTCAAGACCTTATATACACATGGGTTTGCTTTGAGCACTCATCTCAATGATGTTCCATTTATTTGGCTTTGTGGCAATCCTGTTTCAAAACAGATTGGTATTTTTCTGGGATAAATTCTACTACAATGTGATCTTTTTGCGTGGCTAGACTCAGCTTCCTAACATGTGTTCTATAACTTTGTGTCTATACTAATAAGTGAGAGCCACTTAAAGGTGACTTCTTGACTATTTGTAGCAATTATGGTCTCCTCTACAGGCCTGATTTTCAGCCTATAGAACACAGAATTGTAGCAAGCATAGACTCTTTAATTTCAGAGGAAAGTAGGTCTCCATCTAGCCCTAGAAGATAAATTAGAGTTGGTCTAATTCAGTCAGAGGAGTTGTACTCTTGTCTATCACTGATTGCTTGGGAATCTGTGTGACTCAGTTCTGGCAAGAGACATAATGTGGCATGTTCTGTGGAGGCCCCTGTCTCGATGTACACATACTCTCAGAAGGGAAGGGCCTAGGCCTCTTTGTCTCTTTTCTAAACTAAACTGGGTTTATTCCAGTGATACAAGGCTAATTTAACATTTGAAAATCAGTGTAATTCAATACATCCAAGTGTTAGCAACAATCATATGATCATCTCAGTAGATGCAGGAGAAGATTTTATTAAATTAAACATTTATTCATCATAAAATTGCTGCAATACTAGAAGCAGACAGGAATAGCTTATTGTGTAAGAAGATATCTGTGATGGTCACAGCCAACATGGTGAATGTTAAAACACTAAGAGCTTTATCTGTGAAAAATGAGGACAAGATACAGATGTCTGCCATCACTCCTAACCACCAGAGTCCTGACCACTGCAATGAGGCAAGGCAAGAAAAAAGGAAGAAAGATGGGAAGAAAAGATTGAAAAACTTCCATTTTCCACAAATGACAGGATAGGCATGTAAAAAGCAAGAATAATCTGCATTAAAAACTATAAAAATTAACACATGAATTAAGAATAATCACAATATCCAAAATATGTACAATGTCTCCATAGCAACAACAAACAGAATTTAAATTATTTAAATTGAAAGAACCTGACAGCTTGGAAAAAGTTCTAATGCAAACAAAAATCTACAAAATATCACTGAAAAAAATAAAGAAACCCTAAGTAAAAAAAGAGAAGTATATGTTGATGTATCATGAATTACCACTGGAAAGATACAGATTCCCATGGTTTAGCTATAGATGCAATAAAATTCCAAACAAAACTCCTGCAGATATGTATGTAGAAACTAACTTGAGTGAATATAAAAATAAAAATGATCAAAAGTACCTAAGAATTTGGGAAGAACAACGATTAGAAAACTTCCACTACTAGGTATAAAGCTACTTTAGTTAAAACAATGACATATTGGTACAAAAGAGACAAACTAATGTAATAAAGTAGACAGCCTATAAGATGGCAGAATAGAAATCCCCAGACCCCCTTCCTTCCCAATAGGAAGATCAGTTCTCTGTCCAAAACTGGTTTAGAGGGTCAGTCATGGAACCAGGCATATCAAAGCCAGTAGAAAAACTGCTATCACTGATCGGCATCATCCCTCCTGGTCTCTAGAATAGTATGGTCATGAAAAAACTCCCAGCTCTCAGATTTTCATGGAAAGAAGAGAAAATTGAAACATAAATCCAATATCCAGAATTTTAAGGGGACTGCTGAGCCACTGTGATTGGTTTGCCTGAATCTCAGTGCTGACCTGAAAGGATGTCATATTAGCAGCAACTGAGAACAAACACAGTGGTTTGGAGTGATGAAGACCACTAAGAAGTGTTTCTGTGCAGGATGTAAATTAACCAATTGACTTTTCATGTTTACTTGTGAGTCTGTCCAAGGCGTAGGCCCCTTGTCTGGAAAAGGGCACCAGATTCATAATAAGTGAGCCTCTACTAGTCACTGGTCCCAACTGAGGCCTGTAGTGGTAAATGAAGCTGGGACCCCTCAAAGGACAAGACAAAGCCACAGCTAACTCACCTGGCCCCAACCTCAGTTAACAAGATAAAGACTGTCACTGTAGGAATCTAACTCTTGTGGTGAAAACCTTCCTGAAGATTAGATAGTTCTTCTAAATTAACATATCTTACCTGGAGAAGTCCTTGAACAGACTTCCAAGGTCTTTGAATGGCCTTGCTCGGATTCATGCCTTTCTTCAGCATTCCCCTCCTTTGTTCTGATAACTAAATAAATACGGGCCACACAGAGGTCTTTGTTTTAGCCCCCTCGATCTCTAATTCTGCTAGAGGGCTTTGATCCTCCTGGTGCCCTAAAATCATACCTCTTGACTCTTTTATTTAAGCCTTCACTGTACACTCATTTGGGAGATTGAGGGGCCTAATCAGGCTGCAATAACTAAGGGATAATATTAACATGTTATTGGAGCACTGATTGTCACAGGCCTTTTGCCCATTTTGATGAAGAATGCATGGGACTGCCCATCCCCTGGGGTGTGTCAGGAACTCCACTCAGCCACCGGGGTGTGCCAGGCCCTCCGCCCACCCCCTGGGGGGTGCCAGGAGCTCCACTTGGCCCCCGGGGCATGCCAGGCACTTTGTCCAGCCCCCAGGGTGTGCCAGGAGCCCCACTTGGCCCCTGGGGCTTCACTTGCCCCCCAGGACATGCCAGGTGCTCCGCCCGACCCCCAGGATGTGCCAGGCACTCCACCCCGCCCCCGGAGCTCCACTTGGCCCCTGGGGTGTCTTAGGCACTCCTCCCAGACCCCGGGGCATGCCTGGAGCTCCACTCGGCCCCCAAGGCATGCCAGGTGCTTTGCCTGGTCCCCAGTGCCAGACACTCTGCTCCATCCCCAGAGCTCCACACAGCCCCTGGGGCATGCCAGGTGCTCCGCCCTGTCCCCAGAGCCCCACTCTGCCCCAGGGTGTGCCAGGCACTCTGCCCAGTCTCCAGGGTGTGCCAGGCCTCTGCCCCACCCTGAGAGCTCCACTTGGCCCCTAGGGCATGCCAGGTGCTCTGCCTGGCCACTGGGGTGTGCCAGGCACTTTGCCTGGTCGCCAGGAAGGCCCTGAAGACTTGCCTGAGCATACAGATATGGTCATGCTGACAAAGTCAGGCAGTTCGCTGTGTAACCCCACCTACCTGACTGGACACTCCACGGCTGTGAGGGATTGCCAAAGGGTACTTCTCCACTTACTGTCATAGTAATGGACTTACTGTATACCCACGTAATATACAGCATATTTAGAAGCAGCCATCTCTGCCCAAAGTAAGAGCATGAGGGAGTAAATAAGGCAAAAGTGCAGTTATTACCAGTGGGAAGGTCACTGACAGGGTGGTAGAACAATGGTGGTGAAGTGGAGAAAACTGATTAATTGAACGAGCCATCATCTATATAACTGAGAAACAAAGACGAAGATAACATTATGTAATACAACATCCAGTGGTAATCCCCTACTATTTTCTCTGTAATTTGGTATTTCCTTTATTGTTTTTCTGTTAACAAATGCAAAGACAACACTATGTAATACAGCATCCAGTGATGGTTCCTTATTGTCTCCTCTGTAATTTGTATATCATTTATTGATTTTGTTATAACAAATATGAAAATAACTATGATATACAGCATCCAGTGCCAATTCCTTACTATCTTCTCTATAACTTGGTATTTTATGTATTGTTTCTGTGTTATTCTGGGTTCTTTTGTCTTAAAAATATAATTTTTTTAAAAATTTAAAAAAAAGAATGCATGGGAGAAAACTCTGAACTCTAAACTTCTCCCTGGGAGGAAAAGTATTACAGCACATAGCCAATGTTTTGGCTTTGAGAGAAATATCCAACAGAACTATTTCTATCTGGCTCTGCATCAGTACTGATACTCAAGATGCCTCAGGGCCAATGAAAGTACAAGAGGGCTGGGCAACTGGCAGGTGCTCCCAAAGACCCTTGGTACAGCAGAGAGAAAGGGACAGAAAGGAGGCTGGGACAGTTTGTTGGCCTCTCCCTCGGGGGAACAGAAAAGAATAGGGAAACATACATCTAGTGTTCTGACTTTTAAGAAACACGCCTGAAAAAGGAGAACACAGAGCTGTGGATTTGTGACAACTGGGCCCATGGAATCCTCTAGGGCCTAAATAATGATAAGGCACCATCCAGTGATGAAATAGCAGTGATGACCACGGGTGCAAAGAAAATGAGCAGCCTGCTTAAAATTCCTGGAAAGATAGGTGCAAACATATCTATCTAAAAAGACTAGAATAAAAACGTAAACTTTCAGCGTGCCAGTCTTGTTGTATACCAACAAGCATAAAAAACTTTTATGGAAATAAGACTTTAACAGTGTACAAATTGTCTGCAATTGACTATAAAATAATTAATATGTATGAGCTCTCAGAGAATCTAAAATAGGTGATTTTAAGGAAACAACAAACTTAAAGAAAATGGAAAAAAATTCACTACTTTACCTGAGAAACTTAGAGAAATTCAAGTATTTTTTTTTAATTCAGACAAAGCCTGGTGCTGAAAAGTACAGTCAACAAAATGAAAAATTCAATAGAAACCACCATCGGAACACTTCAAATAGAAAAAGAATAAATGAGCTCAAGACTTTGTGAAAACACAAAGAGAAGAAACAGTAATGAGCAATGAAGAAAACTGACAAGAACTTCAGAATGAAATAAAAAGAACAAATATTCTAGTTACTGGGAGTCAAGAATGACATGACAGTGTCGAAGGAGTAGAAAGAATTATAGGAGTCCATCTGGACTTCACTGTGGTCCAGAGGAGTTTATAAAGTGTAACACCAGGGAAAAGTTATTGGAATTCTCAGAATTAAATTCCGATCCACCCCTTCCAATGCAACCTACAGCAAGAATAAAGAGACAAAAACAGATCTGCAGTTGTGGGAGCCAACAGGCTCCTAAGTCCAGACAGAACAACAGCTAACCTGAACACAGGCCATGATCCAGTGCCAAACCCAGGTGTTATTAATTCACGAGGAGGGAAGTGGCTCGGGATTCAGTGACTGTGAGGACGATAGGAAGTATGTGAGTACTGTAAGCTGGGCTAGTTAGGAGACACAATAGCACCTCTGTAGCATGCAGAGAGAGGTATTCAGACAGAGTACCGGATTCCAGTAACAGGTAGCCTCTAAGTTTGGAATAACCTGTATAGCAAAATTTGAGGAAATATCTTGTGTTTTTTTTAGTCAGCTGTTTCACCTCTGATGTATAAGTTTTCTTGTTCTGGGCCCAAGGCTCAAATCCAACCAACAGTGATAGCGTGGCGTCTCTCAGCCTAGCACACTTAGTAATAGAGACATATAGGTGGGGCATCACTGACCTGTTGCACTGTTTCAAAGGCTACACATCAGAGCCTTGGAGCTTAGGCTAGACCCATTTGCATTCTTAAAGCATCTCCCTAGGGGTTGAGCTTCTCCCTGGCCAGCTCTGTGCATATAAGTACATGACAGTAGAGCAAAGGTGAACCACAATGGAGCCAAATTGTCTTTTTTCAGGGAGAGCCATCCAGTGGTCCTCCACAAGAATATTTAAAGAAATAATAATGGAAAATTTCTAAACATAAAAAGGATACAAAGAAAAAAACAAAAACTCCTAGAGTGTTCCACCTGTCCTAAGACCACAATGCCCAGCAGACACTTTCAGGCCAGGAGAGAATCAGTTAAGATATTCACAGTGCTGGAGGAGAATATCTGCTGACTAAAAACACTGCACTTAGCAAAGCCGTCCCCTATAAATGAAGGGAAAATAGGGCTTAGGATGTGATTCAGTGGTAAAGCACTTGCCTAGCTTGTATGAAGCCTTTTGTTCAATCCTTACTAATACTCAAAAAGAAATGAGAAAAAGACATTCCAAGATAAACAAAAGTAAAAAGACTTTATCACCACCAGACCTGCCCTACAAGAAATATCAAAGGGAATTCTCCAAACTAAAAGAAACAGATGATAAAGGAAAAGAAAAAAATATTTGAAGATATAAAATTTACTGGCACCCAGGGCATGCCACGAGCTCCAACCCACCTCCGGGATGTGCCAGACACTCTGCCTGGCCCCTGGGATGGCCCTGAAGACTCGCCTGAGCCTGTAGACACAGACACGCTGACAGAGCCTGTAGTTCGCTGTGTGACCCCGCCTACTCAACCAGACACCTGACGGATGTGAGGGCTTGCCACAGGGTGCTTCTCCACCTCCTGCCATAGCAATTTGTGTACACTCACATATTGTATAGCATATTTAGAAGCAGCCAGGTCTCTTCCCAAAGTAAGAACATAAGGGAGTAAATAAACCAAAAGTGCAGTTATTACCAGTGGGAAGACCACTGACAGGGTGGTAGAACAATGGAGGTGAAATGGAGAAAATTGATTAATTGAATGAGCCATCATCTGTATAACTGAGTAATAAAGATGAAGATAACATTTTGTAATACAACATCCAATGGTAACCCCCTACTATTTTCTCTGTAATTTGGTGTTTCCTTTATTGTTTTTCTGTTAACAAGTGCAAAGACAACACTATGTAATGCAGCATCCAGTGATGGTTCCCTACTGCCTCCTGTATAATTCGGTATTTCCTTTATTGATTTTGTTATAACAAATACGAAGATAACATTATGTTTACAGCATCCAGTGCCAATTCCCTACTATCTTCTCTATAACTTGGTATTTTCTGTATTGTTTCTGTGTTATTCTGGGTTCTTTTGCCTTAAAAAATAAAATTAAAAAAAAGAAATAAATGAAATTGAGATTCAATAAACAGTACAAATGATTGAAAAAACGAACAGCTAGTTTTGCAAAAATATAAACAAAACTGACAAACCTGTAGTTCATTTCAGAAAAAGGAAAGAAAGGACTTAAAATAAGAGATGAAAAAGGAAATATTTAAACTGAGACCACAGACATACACAGGCTTGTTAGATATTATTAGGAACACATCTATGCTAACAAATGCAATAACAGCCAAGAAATGGACAAGTTTCAGGACTCATATATCTTAACAGGATTGAAATCTGAGGAAATAGAAAATCTGAACAGATCAATAGCAAGTAATGAGATTGAATCTGTAAGAAATGAAAACATCATACCACAGTGATATATGTGCACCCATGTTAATAGCAGCACAATTTGTCATAGCTAAATCTTGGAAACAACCCAAAAGTCTACCAACTGAGGGATGGATAAAAAGATATATTTTTGTATTTTTATACAATGGAGTACTACTCAGCTATAAAGAAAGATAAACTCGAGGCTTTTATAGATAAGTGGATGAAACTAGAGACCATACTCATAAGTGAAATAAACCAGCCTCATATATGTGAACAGCATATTGTCATCCTAATGTAAGAAACTGAAAGAGTAAGTAAGATCCAAAGGTACAACAGATATAGTGAAAGTGAAAGAAACTGCTCAAAATGAAAGAACAGCTGAGATGGGGAAAAGAAGAAAAGAAAGAAGGGGGAAAGATATGTATATATACACAAGATAGCTATGATAATTGTATTACTTCAGTGAAAGAAACAGCTAGTGCTTATATTGTTTGATCAATTTTGCATACCTGGTCTGCAGCCACCTTATGGAGGGGGCTTGGACTCTGGAAGCCTCGGTGAGCTGCCTGGGGTCCTGGATCCTCTGATACACCCTCCCCCCACTGCCATAGCAGGAGGGGCCATGGAGTCAAGAAGCCTGGATTAGCTGTCTGGGTGCCCAGGTCCTCTGGCTCTGCCTCCTGCTGCCATCTCTGCAATGAACCTGAATCCCCAGAAACCTAGGCAGATTTGAAAATGACAAAAAGAACAAGCAAAATGCAATCTCAGTCAAACACCCCACTTAGAACAAGTCCAGGAAACATCAACATGGAAGAATATGGAAGTCACACACATGAAATCTCTAAAATGATAGCAACTGAAGTAAAGAACCAACTATGCTGGGCTATAGAGGAAATCAGATCAGAAATAATTGCTCAGGTAAATAAAGGAATGACAGCCATAATGAAAGAATTGCTGGGCATATCAAAAGAAGACATAGATTGAAAAAATAGAGGAGCACAGAAAAAATGACAGCAACCTTGAATGAACAGTATAGGACAGAATAAATATGCATGAAACAGATTCAAAGAAACATTGAGGAAATTAAAAATTCCATTGAAACCTGGAAGAACTGCTTGGAAGAAACAGAAGATAGACTCTCAGACCTTGAAGACAGCATTGCAGCTAGTGATCATGAATGAAAAGATCTCTTGAAAATAACAAAGGAACAGCAAATAACAATTCTACAGCTGCAAAATGAGGCAAAGAAAAACAATATAAGGCTGATAGGTGTCAATGAAAGAGCAGGAGACAACATGAATGACATGAAAAGACTACTTGCAGCAGCAATAGCAGAAAATCTCCCAAGCATGGGACAAGAGCCTTATATACACTTAAGTGAAGCATATAAAACCCCAATTAATCATAAATAAAATAAATCTACACCCAGACATATGATAATGAAGATCCCAGAAACTGCACAAAAGAACAGGATAATAAAATGTCTTAAAGAAAAGAAACAGATTGCCTAAAAAGAAAAGCCAATCAGAATCATGGAAGACTTCTCAACACAAACCGTCAAGTCAAGAAGAGCTTGAAGCAACTATTTCAGGTCCTGAAAGAAAACAACTTCCGACCCAGATTGGTGTACCTTGCAAAGCTATCTTTCAAACTTGATGGAGAAATAGGATACTTCCATGACAAAGATCAACTGAAGAAATCCATGAGCACCAAGTCAATCCTACAAAGAGTGCTGAAAGATATTCTACAAAGAGATAAAAATGACCATAAATGCAAGACCAGCAGTAGAAAAGAACTACCAAGCAAGGTAAGCAGTTACACAGAGGGGGAAAGTACAGAACCAACAGTGGGAAAATAACATGACAAGGATAAGTCAATATGTGTCATTAATAACTATTAATGTAAATGGCCTCAATTCACCAATCAAAGGAAACAGAAAGACAGAGTGGATCAAGAAACACAATCCAAAAAAAAAAAAAAAACCCAAGGGCTGGGGATATAGCTCAGTGGAATAAGCGCTTGCCTAGCAAGCGCAGGATCCTGAGTTCAACCCCCAGTACTGCAAAAAAAAAAAAAAGAAAAAAAAGAAACACAATCCAACAGTATGCTGCATACAAGAAACATATTTAACTCAAAAGGAAATCCTTAGAATGAAAGTCAAAGGATGGGAAACAATACTCCATGAAACAGAAACCCAGAAAAAAGCAGGAATAACTATTCTGTTTGCAGACAATGTGAACTTCAAACCAACAATGATCCAAAAAGATAAAGAAGGTCGCTATATTCTTTGTAAGGTAAAACTGCAAGAGGAAGAGATAACAATCATAAATATATATCGACCAAATGTAGGAGCATCCAAATATATCAAGCATATTCTAGCAGACATGAAAAATCAAACAAGTACACAAAAACACAGTTGTAACAGGGGATTTTAACACCTCATTTTCACAAAGAGATAGATGAGACCAAACCAAACATGAGAACAATTGGACTTAGTAGAACTTTACAGAGTATTCCACCCAACAACATTAGAATACACATTATTCTCAGCTGCACATGTGACATTCTCTAAAACAGATCACATGCTAGCACATAGAACATGCTTAAGTAAATGCAAAGGAATTGAAATTATCCCATGCATACTGTCATACCAAAGTGCAATGAAACTGGAAATAAATCATAAAAGAAATGCAAAAGTTCTATAAACATACGGAAATTTAAAAACATCCTCATGAACAGCTAATGGGTCACAGAAGAAATCAAAGTCGAAATTGAACACTATCTGCAGTCAAATGAAAATGCATATACAAACTACAAAAACCTATGGGATGCAATGAAAGCAGTCCTCATAGGGAAATTATAGCAGTGAATTACCACACCAAGAAAACAGAATAAACACAAATAAACAACTCTACATTACACCTCAAACTTCTAGAAAAAGAAGAGCAAGATAATACCAAAAGCTGAATAAGGGAGGAAATTATAAAGATCAGAGCAGAAATTAATGCAATTGAAACTAAGAAAACAATACAAAGAATTAATCAGAGTTGGTTCTTTAAAAACAATTGATAACCTTATCAAAAAAATGAAAGAAAAAACTCAAATCCATGCAATAAGGAATAAAAGCAGTGCTCTCACTACAGATCCTGTAGAAATTCAGATGATCTTCAATACCCAGTTTGAAAATCTTATTCTCACTGGGTAGAAAATGTAGAAGAAATGAACAGATTGCTAGATATGTATGAATTACCAAAGCTGAATGCAGAACATATAAAAATCTTGAATAGCCCAATATCAGCCACTGAAATTGAAAATGTAATGAAAAACTTACTAACGAAAAAAAAGCCCACATCCTGTGGATTCACAGCTGAATTCTCCAAGAAATTTAGAGAAGATTTAATACCAATTCTTCTCAAACTCTTTAAAGAAATAGAAAGGGAAGAAATTCTCCCAAACTCATTCCTGGAGGCCAGTATTATCCTGATACCAAAACCAGAAAAAGAATAACCAAAAAAGAGAACTACAGACCAATCTCCCTAATGAACATAGATGCAAAAATTCTCAATAAAATACTAGCTAATAGAATGCAGCAATCATCAAGAAGACAAAGAACTATGACCAGGAGGATTCATCCCAGGAATGCAGGGATGGTTCAAAATACACAAATCAATCAATATAATAGTCCATATGAACAGAACTAAAGACAAGATCACATGATCATCTCAACACATGCAGAAAAAGCTTTTGATAAAGTCCAACACTTAGTCATGATAAAAACCCTACAGAAAGTTGGCATAGACGGACTTTACCTCAGTCCAATAAAAGCCATCTATGACAAACCAACAGTCAACATCATACTAAATAGACAAAAACTGAAAATTTTCACTTTAAAATCAAGAACAAGACAAACTTGCCCACTGTCACCCCTCTTATTTAACATAGTTCTGAGACACTAACCAGAGCAATAGAACAAGAGAGAGAAATAAAAGGAGTAAAGATAGGAAAGGAAGAAGTGAAATTATCTTTATTGACAGATGACATGATACTCTACACAGAAGACCCCAAACACTCCACCAAAGGACTCCTAGAATTTATCAGCAAATTCAGTGGCATAGCTGGATAAAGTCAACACTTAAATATCAGTAGCATTCCTATACAAAAACAACAAACATACTGAGAGAGAAGTAAGTGAAACCATGCCTTTCACAATAGCATCCAAAACACTGAAATACTTAGGACTTAATGTAACAAAAGATGTAAAAGATCTATACAATGAAAATTACATCACTCTGAAAAAAGAGTTTGAAGAGGATTTCAAAAAATGGAAAGATATTCCTTACTCATGGATAGGAAGAACCAACGTTGTGCAAATGGCTATACTCCCAAAATTGTTATACAGATTCAATGCAGTTCCACTGAAAATGCCAGTGGTATACCTCACAAACCCAGAGAAAACATTCCTAAAATTTATTTGGAACCAGAAGAGACCTAGGATAGCAAAAGCAATCCTGGGCAACAAAGGCAAGGCAGAAGGTATCACAATCTCTGATTTGAAATTATACTTCAAAGCTACTGTGATAAAATCACCATGGTATTGGCAAAGAAATAAACAGACCTGAAGATCAATGGAACAGGCTGGAAGATGCAGACACAACTACAAAGATACTCAGCCATCTTATCTTTGACAAAGTGGCCAAACATGTTCACTGGAAGAAAGATAGCCTGGCTTTCCACATGCCAAAGACTAAAACTATACCCAAGCCTATCATCATGCACCAAAATAAAATCAAAATGGTTTAAAGATCTAAATATTAAAAGAGAAACACTAGATCTAATATTAGGAAGAGAAAGTAGATGGAAGTCTTGAAGAAATAGGTGTAGGTAGAGAGCTCATGAACAAAAACCAAACTGCATGGGAAATACTCCAAAGAATCAACAACTGGGACCTCATCTTATTGAAAAGTTTTTGCACATCAAAAGAAATCACCACAGTGGTGAAAGAAAACCCACGAATTGGGGAAAAAGTTTAGCCAACTGTTCCTCAGACAAAGGACTCCTGTCTAGAACATATAAAGAATTTAGAAAATCAGGTCCCCAAAATTCAAAGACCCAATACAAAAATGAGCATCTGAAAAGAATACACACTTCTCAGAGGGACAAATACAAATGGAAAATAAATACATGAAAAAATGTTTAACATCATTAGTCATTTGAGAAATGCAAATTAAAGCAACACCAAGATTTCATCTCACCCCAGAAAGAATGGCTATCATCAAGAAGTCAAACCATAACAAATGCCAGAGGGGCTGTGGGGAAAAAGGAACTCTTCTCTCTTGAGTATAGACTGGTGCAACCACTGTGGAAATCAGTCTGGAAATACCTCAGTAAACTAGGATTAGAGGTCCCATTCAACCCAGCTGTTCCCCTCCTGAGTATTTTTTCCAGAAGAACTAAAAACATCATACCACAGTGATGTATGTTCACCTATGTTTATAGTAGCGCAATTTGTAATAGCTAAATCTTGGAAACAACCCGAATGCCCATCAACTGAGAATGGATAAAAAAGATATGCTATTTTTATACAATGGAGTATTACTCAGCTATAAAGAGAGATAAACTAGAGTCTTTTATAGGTAAATGGATGCAACTAGAGACCATGCTTATTAGTGAAAAAAATCAGATTCACATGTGTAAATATCTTCCCTAGTATAAGAACTTGAAAGAGTAAATAAAATCTGAAAGGTACAGTACATATTTTGAAAGGGAAAAGAAATTGCTCAAATAGGAAGCAGCAATTGGGATGAAGGAGGGGACAGGAAAAGGAAAGAAGGAAGAGGGAAAATATATATATATGTATATACATACAGGATAGCACAGATAATTGTACTACTACTATCTGCTGGTTTATTGAAAGGAACTGTTAGTGTGTAATTTTTTTATCAATCTTGCATGCCTATATCTGGTTTTATGTGCAACCATTTTGAAGATGACAGTGTGTAGTATAACAACCATCGTTAATATCCTATTACCATGTTTTGAAATTCTGTATCATTTTTATTGTTGTCTATGCTGTTTTGTTTATATATTTATTTTTGTTATGTTGTTATTTTAAAAAGAAAAACAATATATGTATATATAAGGATGGCTGGAATAGGTGTGTTGCTGATATCTGTAGTTTATTGAGAGGAACAGTCAATGTTTAAAATTTTATTTTTTCTTGACCAATTTTACATGCTTGAATTTGGTAATTAGAATGACTGATCTGAAAACAACATTCAGTATAAGAACCATTGTTGAACTCCTACCATTTGTATGGTGAAGCTCTGCATCATTTCCATTTTTTTTTTTTTTACTTGTTACTGTCTTTGATTGTTTGATCAATCTTACATTCTTATATCTCATGGACTGAGCAACATCGTGGAAGATAACAGTATGTAATTTAGCAGCCATTGTAAATTTCTATTATTCTGTCTTGTGGTCATGTATCATTTTTGTTGTTATTGTGTTGTTTTGATTTTGTGTCCATTGTTTTCTTGTCATTTTTAAATTTTTAAAATAAAGTTTTGCAAGCCTGTATCTGGCAATCTGAGCAACTATTTTGGAAGATAGTAATATGCAATGTAATAACCATTGTTAATTTTATATCATCTTGTTTGGAAATTCTGTATCAACTTACTGGGTTTTTTCTTCTTTAAAATAAAATATCTCCCAATAAAGAAAATCCCAGGACCAGAAGCTTCACTGCTGATTTCCACCAAACATTTAAAAACTAACCATAATTCTTCTCAGATAATTCCAAAACAAACAAGAGGAGGAAATTTTCCCAAGGTTATTTAACCAGTGCTACATTAGCACCAAAACCAGACAAGGCCATGACAACACAAAAAAGCTATAGGTTAGTATTTTCTTTGAACACAATGCAAAACTCTTAAGCAAATTACTAACAAAATGAACTAACAGTTCATTGAAAATATTATGCACCATGTCCAAGAAGGACTTATTTCACAGATACAAGGATGGTTCAGTGTATTGGAAATCAATAAATGTGATGTATCACTTCAACAGAGTGAAGGAAAAACATATGGTCATCCCAATAGGCAGAGATAAAGCCCAATATCCCTTTGTAATAAAAACTCTGAAAAAATTGCACATAGGAGGATCTTATAGAAAACCCTGAAGTTTCCATCAAAAAAACCTATTTGAACTAATAAGTGAATTTGGCAAGGCTACAGGTTATAAAATCAACAGAGAAAAATCAATAGCATTTCTTTGTACAAAGAATGAGTTATATTTAAAAAAAGGAATCTTCTCTATAAGAGTTACAAAACTAAAATGAAATACCTAGGAATAAATGTAGCCAGAGGTAAAAAATTTCTACAAAGGAAATGATTAAAGATTTAAAAAAGAAACTGAAACACAAAAGAAAATGTTTAAATAGCAAGGGGAACAGGGAGAGTGTAGAGGGATGGGAAGTGATGGAACAGGGACAAAATGAAATAAAAAAGAACGGGAAGAAAACAATAGAAACAAAATTATGTAGAGGGAAGAAGGACTGAAGGGGAAGGAGAGGAATGGGGAAAAACAATTAAGATACATTGTGCATAGGTCCAAATTCCCTATGATGAATGTCATCATTATGTATGTCAAACGTGTACAACAAAATTAATTTTAAGCAAAAGGAATAAAAGAATACTGACAGGATTTGCTTTCTAAAATTAAACACAAAAGATATATGGCATCCAACTTTAAAAACTAGATAACTCGCCTGCACATACATAAAGAAATTTTTCTGAAAAATTAAAAAGTCAGGGCTGGGGATATAGCTCAGTGGAATAAGCACCTGCCTAGCAGGCGCAGGGTCCTGAGTTCAATCCCCAGTACCGCCAAAAAAAAAAAATTAAAAAGTCATCCTAAATTTAAAAAATCAGTATCATCAAAATATCTACAAAGTAAAGCAATCTATAGATCCAATATACTACCTATCAAAATGCCAATATAAAATTCAGATGGAACAACAATGAAAAAAAGCAAAACAATTATGATCAAAATTTTTAAAGTCCAAAGCTGGAAGTATGGCTTTAAAATACACTAGAAAGTGATAATAGTCAAAACAGCATGACACTGGTATAACAAGGAACACTGAGAAAAACAGAACAGAGCAAAGAGGCTAAAAGTAAGCCCATCCATCTATAACCAACTGATACTGAACAAAGATTCTAAGAACATGCACTGAGGGGGGAAAAGAACCTCTCTTTAGTAAGTAGTTCTGCGAAAATTGCATAATCGCGTTCAAGAAAACAAAACAAGTCCCCTATCTTGCACCATATACAAAAGTCATCAAAAGTGAAATCAATTACCCTACTGCAAGAAAACAGAGGAAATTGTTTGGGATGCTTAAACATGCAAAGACTTTTTTGATACAATCCCAGAATCACAGAAAAGAAAAGCAAAATAGACAAATAGGATTATATCAAACTCTAAAGATTTGCAAACCAAAAGAAATAATCAAGAGAGTGGAGAAAGAATGTTTTGAATGGGAAAAATATTTCCAAACTAAACAGCTAGAATCTAAAAGAAGCTAGCAACTCATTGGAAAAATAACAATAACAAAATAATCTGATTAAAAATAGATAACACAACTAAATACACATTTCTCAAAATAAAACATATAAATGGCCAACAAGTATATGAACAAATGCTCAACATCAACAATAATTAGGGAAAAAAAAACAATAACTAGGGAAACACAACAAAAAATTTAATTTCAATTTGGCAGGCCTTCAGCTTCATAATGGCTAAAATTGGAAAACAAATACTCAAAAAGAGTACCATGGACAAATTAATTGTGATTTGTAGAATAGGAGAGTATGTAGCAATTTACTACATGCACTTTAAGAGATGAGCCTTCAGAATGTAAAGTTACAATACCCAGACATAAAACAATGGTTTCTGTATGGTTCCACCTTTATAAATTTTGAAAACAGACAAAAATAATGTATAGCATTTAAAGTCAAGCTGGTGGTTACTTTGGGGATGACAAAAGTAATGGAAAAATGAGGCATGAAGAGAATTTCTGTAATCTAGTCACGGCCTAGCCCTTAATCTGAGTGCTTTTCACATGGCTAGGTCCGTTTTGAGATAATTTATCGAGACATAAACTTATGATTTGTACAGTTTGCTCCGAGTATGTTCAGGGAAGGGTATACAGTGAAAAGAATCCAGTACTACCAACTCTGTCCGCTCAGCTCCCACTTCTACCCTGGACTCACTCTGATGGCTGTATAGTGATGGGCCGTTGTTGTTTCCATGTGAGTTCTCTGTTGCCATGGTGCCAGAGAGCCTTCTTGTCTTTTGCTTAGTTGCCGTCTGTATTTCTGTCTCTTATCCATGGTGCTGATTGGATTGCTTGCTTTCTGCACTACTGAGTTTGAGAATTCTTTGCATAACCTAGATGTTTGTCCTCCATCACATATGTGGGTGTTCTCCCACTGTACATCTTCCCTTTTCACCCTATCATCAGGGTTTTCAAAGAGCAAAAGACTGGTATTTTGATAAAGTCTAATTCATCAATTACTCTGATGTCAAGTCTAAAAAATTTGTCTGGTTCAGATCCTGAAAAATCTCACAAATTTATTCTAAAGTTTCATAGTTTTATATTTTACATTTAAGTCTGTGGTTTATTTTAATTTTTCTATTAAATGTGACTCAGACTGAGGACTATTTTGCTTTACCAGTGAATGTTCTAAAACCAATTGCTGAAAATTCAATATTAATTCTATTAAATTGATTTTCACTTTTGTCAAAGGACAGCTGAGCGTGTTTGTGCGGGTATAATTCTATATCCTCCATTTTATTTGAAGGATTTCTCTGCTTTTTCTTCTGCCATAACACATAATAGGAATTCTTAGAACTGTGTAACTCTTAAAATGGGAAAGATGAATTCCTCACACTTCATTATTCTTTTTTAAATTGTTAGAGCTATTGTCATTCATTTTCCTTTCCAAATAAAGTTTAGAATTATTTTGTCCATATCTACAAAAATATTACTAGGAAGGGTATATAATAAAACTTGCATAAAATCTGTTAATCAAATTGGAGAGAACCGACATCTTTGTAACGCTGTTGTGTCTTCCAATCCATGAACACACTATTTCCATTTACATAGATCTTTCATAGCATTGTGTACATTTCAGCATACACATTTTGAACAAGTTTTGTTAGATCTACACTGAAATATTTCATTTTTGAGCAATTGTTAATAGCATTGTAAGTGTCCCCCTATTGATGGACAGATTGTAAAAATTGATTTTGTACTATTTTTTTTTTTACACAGGGTCTCATTATGCAATTCAGGCTGGCCTTGAACTCACAGTGACCCTCCTGCCTCCACTTCCTGAGTGCTGGAATTACAAGTATGTGCACCACACCTGGCTAACTCGATTTTTGTATATTTATCTTGTATCTTGTGACCTTGCTGAACTCAGTGATTAGTCCTAAAAAGTTTGTTTTTGTTATTGCTTTGGAGGGGGGTTTTGTTTTTTGTGTTTTTGGGGGGTGTGTGTGTGTGTGTGTGTGTGTGTGTGTGTGTGTGTGTAGATTCCTTAAAGTTTTCTACATAGACCATTATGTCCTCTGCAAATTGGGACAGTTTTCTTTCTTCCATTCTAATCTGCATGACTTTTTAATTATGTTATTTTCTTAATGTATTGGGTGAAGCTTCTATTAATTGTGTTAGTAAGAGTAGTAAAAGCCCAAATGCTTGCTTTATTTCTGATTTTAAGAGACAGCACACAGTGTTTTATTGTGAAGTATAATTTTACCTGTGGGGTTTTTACAGATGTTGTTCAAGTTGAGAAAGTTCTTGATTTCCTTCTCTCTGAGTTTTAATCATGAATAAGTTTTGAATTTTGTGAAATGCCTTGATATATGGATATAATCATGGATTTTTCTTTTTTAACTTACTAGTATATTGCATAACACAGATTTATTTTCAAATACTGAAATTACTTTACTTCCCTGAGATAGATTTAACTTGTCAAAGTATATAATTATTCTTATATACTGTTATATTTATATTTAATAGTATTTTAGTAAGGATTTTTACATTATATTCATGTAGGATACTGTTCTGCAGTGTTTTTGCTGTTTTATTGTCTTTGGTTTTTGTAGTGGGGTGATACTGGCTTCATTAAATGAATTGGGAAATACTTCCACCTCTGCTATTTTCTGGGGCAGACTGTGTAGAACAGAGAACCGTGGAGAGGCTTTACTTTCTTACGAGACTCTAATTCATTTTCGTAAGTGTGGGCTTTTATAAAAAGAAGTCCTGCATGCCTCTGGCTTTCTCCTTCTTCACATATCTCTTCCTCTCCCACTATTTCCATGACAAGGTTATCTTCTACCTTGCGGCATCAAGGGGGTCCTGAAACTGTTAAAAATGGGGCCACCTGATCTTGGACTTTTAGTCCCCAAACTGTCAGCTAAATAAGCTTCTTTTCTTTGTATATTAGCCAGCCTCCGTTATTTTGTTATACTGGCAGAAAACAAACACACATACTTCTAGGACACTCACTGTATGAGTTCCCCATGCAACATGTGTATTCCAGCAGTCATCAACCATGAAAAACAGCCTTCTCCCCCACATAAACCATGTTCCCTAGGAAAACAACCGTGGTGAGGATACAGCTTAGCAGCACAACACCCGCCTGGCAAGTGCAAGGTCCTGAGTTCAATTTCTAATACCAAAACAACAGCAGAAAACCATTTCTACTTCTATTGATAAAATATGCTGGCCATATTTACTGGGTGGTTTCTTTTTATCTTCCTTTCTACGTTCCTTCCTTCTTCGCTTTTCCTTATGTAAAGAAGTAAAGGAAAGAAAAGCAAGTGAACTTTTTCTGAAAATTTTTTATAGGGGCAGTGAAACTGAACTTAAAACCACGGGCTTTAGCATTAACATAATCATATAAATCAGAAGCTCATTGCCCTCCTTGTGCAGGTGAGGAATCCTCGGCCTGGGATACCGACACGTAATGATAACACAGTGAGCGCTCACACAGGTCACTGCTGACAGCCTGAGGATGAACTGGTTTTTCTCTTTCATTCTTTACCGGAACATGAAAGAAAAGAAGAAAATTCCCCCAAACTACAAACTTGTAATAGATAGTAGTGGTGAAGGGAGGGTAAGAAATGGGGACAGCAAGAAGGGAAACAGGTCAATGGAAAAATCTTACAGTGTAGCTTTGAGGAGGGAGACGTGAGTTTCAGAACAGCATTGTCATATGATAATAAACAAGAGCTGACTTTCTAGGCCAGATAGGGTGCGTTTGGGGTGGCATGGCCATAGACAAGAGCTGACCTTTTAAATTCATGTCATTTTCGTAAATCAAAGCTAAGTTCCATTTGCGTTTTATTATTCATGTTGGTACTCACTGATATTATGATCCTCACTGTTAACATAGTGATGCATTTATCTCTAAATTACCTTTGCAGTTTTAGAGAACACAGAGCAGGGGAGAAGGCAACAGGACTCAAGCCTCAGCATTTGTTTTGGTAGGTAATGCTAACTCATGCCAGTATTTCCTATTCATCAAATTTGCAGTCTAGGAAGAAGAGGAAAAAATGTAAGGCTATTTAATTTAAACTCAGAGTGTAGTCATCAGTGACCTTTAAACTCTGAACCCGGCTACTGCCCACGTGCTAAATGCAATCATGAAATTTGATTTCCTCTATGTAGTAGGCTATGAAACTCTCTTAATTGACACTGATAGATATGTGTAATAACTTCTCTGTAAATTAAAAATCAATGCCAATTTCAACTCTCTGGATAATTCTTTATTGAGCAAACAAAAATTTCACATGGGTTCACCCAGTGCAAATGACAACACATAAAAGAAAACAAAAAACCTGACACTACACTTAGCTGTTCTACATCCCAGAGAGGTCTTTAGACTACCAGGCTCACAACATCCACTGAAAAAACTTGACAGACACTAAGGCTGCTTCAAAACTAGGGGGATCCCCAAGATGTTACAGTACATAGGAGCCCCCATAACCACTTCAACATTTTTTCTACCCCTACCCTCAGACTAAACCACTAGCACATCATTTCTTCCTTATTTTCTCTGAGGTCTTTTTGTTCTGTCTTAAATGAGACACAGCTGAAGATAAAGGAATCGGCTTCATTAGGGTCAGACTAAGTACCTACATTCAGACACGGCACACTGGGAGGCCAAGTACACTGAACCCCTGCCTCTAGTGGTCCAGCTTTGCTTGGGCTGAGTTAACCAGAAACACCAACATGCATGGGACTCTGTGCACTAAGACAAAGGCCTGTGCACATGCACACAAACACACACACACAACTGAGTACATGTAATTGGTGAGAGGGCTGATGTTGACATTTATGTCTCAAATTCCCAACGTCTTTCATCACCAGTAAAGCATATTGCATTTTGCTGTGGGAACTTTATTATTACCAACCATAAAGAAAATTGAAACAAAACACTTCAGAAAAGACAGTCCACCCCTCTTCAGTACATTCACCGAAGCTTTTCCTTCCTCGACTGATGGCTAGAATTTAACAAGGCTTTACAGGCACCAAGTGCTGCAGACTGAAAAAATCGCCAGAGCTATTATTTCCCATTTTCTTTTCCACACTGATTTCATATGAGACTGAATCTATCAGCAATTATGCCTCTATCAAACCTAGATTTAAACTTCCAACAGTTTTGAAGGTCCCTCCTATTGTCATCAGGCCATCTGAAGTTGGGTGCTCTTTGTGTTTATGACCAGACTGAGTAGCCGGTTTTCTAGCAAGCCAGGTAGTGCCCTCATAATGAGAAATATGAAATGAGCTGTGTTAAGAAGAAAAGATGTGTAAGTGAATTTTGTAGCAATAGTGGATTGGCAATACTAACACAAAACAAACGTATGAGCCCATCTTTGTGATATAAATGAGCGCATGTGTACATACACACAGACAACTGGAAGACTAATGTTCAAATAATGGCACGGTAGATACGATCTGCTTTTGTGTAATTTTCACTTACACATGTTTCCTAAGGTTTCCACATTGCATTGTTTCTACATCTTGCATTGCTTTTGTTATAAAAATATTTTTTAAACTGGCATGAGATGAGCCATAGGAAGGATGTATATGGACCGTAAGTGTCTTCACATGGGCGCAGAACACTCAAACAGAAGGAAACGTACACATGTATGTAAGTAAACACACAAAGAGCTCAGGAACATAGAGTTGAGTCTGGCAGCAGCAGCTGGAATTCCTCCCCAGAATATTTATGTATGCCCACATGTACTTATATAAACCCACAGTCCAAGGTGTCCCGTGTTACTCCTGGCCATTTATGCAGCCCCGGTAGCCCCAGCAGAGCCTGCTTTACAACTCTGCTGCTGAATACCTTAACTTTGCTCTGACATATAAATTCAAAGGGCAGTGAATTATAATGTTGAGAATCTTATCCAGTACCGCTCAGAAAACAAAAAGCCACCAAACTTTCCAAATGCCATTATTTTTTAAGAGAAACAAGGGGCCAGGGGAGAAGAGGGGCTGGTTTAGAAAAAACCAAACAAACAAAAAACCCATTCCCTCCTTTCAAGCCAAAAGCACTAAATTGTAACTGCCTTGTAAATCTCTGCCAATTTGCGCTCCATGTAAATCTCAAACGGGAGTTCGAGTTCTCGTAGTGAACCCTCCCTAAGAAAGTGTTTGCCAGGATGTTTATAGAATCATTACTGGCAGGTTTTTCTCTACAGGAAATGTCTCGGCTGCAGCTCCTTTCTTTTGGGGCTGCAAAAAATGTATTTCAAGCAGCAGCAGCTTTTTCATATTAAAAAAAAAGAATTTACTTCAGATCATAATTATATTCTCACAAAGCAATTGAAAAATGGTACTTTTTTTGCAGATCAATGGCTTTATCCAAGCAACAGCTCATGAATAAATCTCTTTTTAAAGATCTAAATGTGACACAAGCTCATTATTAAAAAATATTCAAATAACTAGTGTATAGCTTTAAGGGTAAAAAAAAAAAAAAACCTGTGGTACGGTATTCTCAGCCAGAGTTGCATTCTCAATGATATATCTTTTTATTTCTTTAATTATTGGGAAACTACATTTTTGTTTAGATTAAAGTGAGATCACTTTTCCTGCAGATATTTCAACTGTAACAAAATAATGCAACATTAATCTGTAAGACTTTTTCAGTAATAGATGTTTTTCCTCAGTAAATCAATGCAAAGGCTAATTGGGGTGGAAGGTGACTATCTCTCGTGGTTATAAATACATTTGCATTGCTATCAATCTTTTCCACCACCAGTGTTAAACGAGGCTGAACAACCTAGAGGGGGCGAATAAAAAAATTTTAAAAAAATAAAAAAAAAGTTCACTGTAACCACATAGTAAATGCTGCCATCAAGTGGCCACAAGCAGAGTTGCACTAGCAAAAATAAATTCAGTTGTCAACTAAATTACTAACACAGTCTAAAACCTAGAATGAAACTTACCATTTAGGTATGTGTTCCTCATAAGCACGAAGCAAACACAGCCAGTTGCCTGTTTGTGTATGGCCCGTGCGCTAAAAATGGGGCCCACGAAAGCTAAAGCAAACGAGAATGGCAACAACGCTGTAACTGAGCATTCCCGCAGTAGCTCATTCATAAACCGGATGTCTCCCTCGAAAGCTGTACTGTTATATGTTGGTGACGCTTTTAGACTATTTCACATTAACTCGGTGGACACTACTGATATTAAAAATAAATTGTTTTATGTAATAATCTCAGTATCCAACATGACCAGCTTTTGTTTTAATAATCTTCACAGTTCATCGCTTAGAAGCAGCTCATCCTTCAGTGATGAAAATGTGACCTCTGGCAGACAGCCTAATACTTCACATTTCAGACTGTGGGAGATACAAGTTTTCAACTTACTAAAGATTGGACAGCATGTCCCTAGGATTTTTCCCATTTTGTTTCCATTTTCATGAGAGGGAAAAAAAATATAATATAGACGTGAGAATCTCCAAAAAATGTATAATTCATTTTAATCAACAGATTTTAATGATGTTCATGAGAAACTAATCTTTCCCTCATTTACATAGCATCAGGTGCAAGCGCATCGAGTCCAAGTGAGGATGTTTACTGCAGACATTTTGATGATGCAGTTAATTAAATGGCTAATCACTGCTCCCTGAACAAACATTTTAAATATGAATTTTATAATTAATGGAATTTTGGAGGTAAGAGCAAGTTCTGAAGCAAGTTCCTGGGGGTGTGAAGTATCAAAGTACAGTCAATAGGCCACCTGCAACAAAACCATGTAAAATATTTATTTTAAAAGTCAGAGGTTTTAATCCTCTCATGGACCTACTGAGTTAGAATTTCAAGGGAAACAGACCCAGAAACAAATTTTTAACAAATCCTATGGGTAAGTATCTATGACCTTACACTTTAAGAACACCTCATTTTAGGAAATAAGTGGCTTAAGTAAACTGATTTTCTTAAGATCCCAAAGCTAGGATTAGAACAGAAGTAAAAGCCAGCTTTCCCTGCCTCACAGTCCAAAATCCATTATCTTGTACTATATGAACTGCATTAATTCCCCTTTTCTGGTTTCAGAATCCCTACATTATAAATCAGACCTACTGACCACATACAGTAGTTCTGTCTTATGGGCTTTATTTTTTTTTTTTTATTTTAAAGACAAAAGAATGGAGACATATAAAGCAGAATAACACAAAAACAATACAGGAAATACAAAATTATAGAGAAGATAGCTGGGAATTATCACTGGATGCTGTATTACATAACGTTATCTTTGCATTATTCACCACATATACAAAAAAGGAAAAACCAGATTATAGAGAAAATAGTAGGGAATTAACACTAGATGCTGTATTACCTAATGTTATCTTTGCGTTTGTTACTCAGTTATACAGATGATGGCTCATTCAATTAATCACTTTTCTCCACCCTCATCTCCATTGTTCTACCACCCAGTCAGTCATCTTCCCTCTGATAATCACTGTACTTTTTGGTTTATTTACACCCTTGGGCTCTCACATTGGGAAGAGACATGGCTGCTTCAAATTATGCTGTGACAAACATGGGTGTACACAAATTGCTATGGCAGGAGGTGCAAAAGCACCCATCCTCAAAGATGGTTGATAGTCAGGGAACCAGGTTCACTATGGTCAAACCTCCATTGACAAGCCCTCAAGGCCTAGTCAAGTAGGCAGGGTTACCCAGCGAACTACTAGGCTCTGCCTCGATACAGTATGCCCAGAGTCTTGGTGAAGTCCTCAGGGTCGCCCCACTGTACCACCAGACTCCTCATCAAGGTGCTCCCAGGAATCTGGTCGAGTCCACAGAGTCGCCCCCACAGACAGCCAGGCTCCACCCCAGCAAGGTGCTCCTGGGGGGTCCAGTCAAGTCCAAGGGGTCGCCCCAAGGGACCACTGGGCTCTGCCCCATTGCTGCACTGCCAGAGGCCTGGTCCAGGTCTTCAGGGATCTCATGTAGCCTGGAGGGAGCCCCCTCCCCCCTCAGGCTGCTGAGCTCCCCATCAAGGCTTCCAGGGTTCCCTCATAGGCCACTAGAGTATCCCTGCTGCCCACCTATGACTCTTTGGAGGCTATCCCCACCCAGATAGAAAACCGGGTCTGCACCCTAGTTCCAGGTCTTCACCTCCTCCCACCTCTCTATCTCCAGTGTTGCCACTCCCTGCCCCTTGCAGCTGGGCATTGGGCGCACTTACAAAGCTGGGCATAAGTGGCGTGAGGTCTCCCCAGCCCATGCTCACTGTGGTAGTCTAGGGTGTATACTAAGCTAGTTATTATTTCTAGGAGAGAACTGGAGGATTTTCTTGGGTCTGCTGTGTAGAGTGTTATTATATCTTGGACTCCAGGACTGCTGCTTTTCATGTAATTTATCACTGTGGGTTCATACAAGGTTCATATATGCAAGCAATATGAAGGCCCTCTTGGTGCTCATATTAGTAGTTTAGGGGGAGTCCTGAAGCCTGGGGACTCAGCCCGTTGCTGTGAGGAACACATGTTGAGTGCTCGGGTCACCAAGATTCAAGGTGCTCAGAGAAGGAGTTCAGGATAGCAGCTGAAGCTTGGTAACTCAGCTCATGTTTCCTGCTTGGTGTTGGAGTGAGAAGGGCATGGGGCCATGTGGTCCACCTCCATCTGCAGCTCTTTCTTACTGTTGTGCTCCAGTTTCTCTTTGTTCTTTGGCTGGATCCCTGGGAATTGCTGTGGCCCTGGGGTCACTGCCACTGCTCTCTGCTGCTCTCTCCTAGTAGTTGCTCACAGTGGAGAGGTGGGAGGCCACAGCCTGGGGGCAGGCGTAGAGCTGGGTGTGATGGGCTGTGTACTGGTTGCTTTGACTCTGCCTTGCATCTGGGCACTGATTAGAAAGGTTGCTGCAGACTGGAGATTGTGTTTTAGTGGCTGTTATAATCTCTCATCCTCACAGTGGGTTCAACACTTCCTGACCACTGCTGCCTCTTTTCTGGGCTGCACTTTCTCTGCTCTGGTTTTGGACCAGCTCTCAGAACTCCACTCTGCCCTGGCTGAGTTGGGAGGATCCTGTGAACATGGGCTTCCAAAGCTGAAGCTGCAAGTGCCGGAATGAGGGAGTGGGCCAAGGGTGTGTTTAGAGCAGTGACTCCCTCCTTCTCTGCCTCCTCTTCCTCTAACTGTGCCATGGCAGCTGTCTCAGCCTTTCCTCCAGGAGAGGTCTTGTTTGGTCTTTCTGAGGGCTTCAATTCTCATTTCAGATCCTTCCTGGGTCCAGGGGACCCATTTCTCTCCTTCTTGTCTTTCTCATGTTGCTATATTCCAGTGTCTGGGTGGCGATCCTCAGGGAGGATCTTTCTCTGCTGCTTATCCAGTCGCCATCTTTCCTGAAGTCCCTCTTATGGGCTTTAAAACATAAAAACTAAAAGTGTTATATCATCCAAAAGGAAGTCTAAGGGTTTTATGCCTTTTGTTATTCATCATCATTAAAACTGTCAACAGTCTTTCTGTTAAAGATAGTGTAAAATTTTCTTTGCTCTTTTAGGAAGCAAGGAAGATAAATGAAGAGACAACCTGAAGGATGGGAGGTTGTTAGTCCAAAGAAAGGCACAGCAATTACGTTTTACCATTGGATTCAAACTCTTCCAGTGTGATTTTGCCATCCCTTGAAATTAGACAGGGGTCCTATCTGCCTGACCTGTGGAATGCAACAGGAGTGATGCTTTGGATCTTTGCCGTTTGTACTATATGAACTGTAACTGAGGCCTTCCAATTTCTCACCTGCCTGGGACCTAAGGTTACCATGCTGCAGAGATACAAGGATAAAAGACAATGTGCACAGAGTGGCCCAGGCATTACTACTGCTTTAGTCTTCCCAGGTGAGCCACTAGCTGACCACAACCACATACACAAACTCTCACAAGACCAAAAGAACTGCCCAGTCAACCGATCAGAAGTAAAAAATTGTGGTTGATTTATGTAAGGTTTGGAGTGATCTGTTCCATAACTATAGAACTAACATCTAAGACCTAAGAAACAACCATAATCCTAAACCACAACATATAAAGAAACAACCACAAACTAGACCACAATTGCTAAAATAATAGAAGCACAATGGAGGGTTCTGTGAGAGTCACGTCCTCTACCTGACTGTAGCAGAGTGGGACAGTTGTCGCAGTAGGTGGGATACTGCAGCACCAATAAAAAATTACTCTTCCTTCAGGTGGCCGACTAGATTTAAACACAGAAGTTGTGGATACCCCGTAAATATTATTTTATACTTCAGTGACAGATGTCACCAGGCTGAATTAGAAAGCATAGAGACATACTGTCTTTCCAAGAGACTTTGATAGGTGAATGGGTTGGTGGAGAAGTTACTGGTGAACAGTAACTTTGTAGAGAAAAAGAGAAAGTCACTACCAAAAGAGGAAAAAAGGAAGGAAGTTAGAACGGGAGAAAGAATATATACTTGTGTCTTTCTATGTAAGTGCTAGAGAGATTTCTTGCTAACTCAGTCAATTACTATTCTTAAGGTACAGCATTAATGAGCACATGTTTGGAAGGAATGGTCCAAAACATAATCAGCCTGCGCCCCTTTGCTGAGCCCTCCATGACATTCTCCCTCCATAAATGGCCACTTCAGATGTGCGTTAAAAATTAAAACAGAACAATGGAAAAAAAGAACCATCTCAAGGCCTAGACAAAAACAGCAACAAAACCATACAGAAAAGAAAATGGCAGCAGGGGCAGTCAAAAACTGCACAAGAAGTAACACAAATAAGGCCACAGAATTCAGATAGAAATAGTATTCATTAAAGAGAGGAACTTTAAAAATTATGACTCTTCTAAAGTAAGTTGAGGTAAGATGAAATAGGACTCAGAGGAAAAGGTCCAAGTGTAGGTAGTCAGAAGTGATGTGCCATAATAAAAAATGTGTGAGAGAATAACAAATCTGCTTCATAAATGAAGGGCACGTTAGATTCACAGGACAGACCAGCTGCTTCTGACAATGCAGGAATATAAAAGAATAAAAGTAATTAAAATATTCTAATACTATTATTACGGCCCAAAAGAAATCTAACATATGTATAGTTGACATTTCTACATAAGAACTACAACAGAATAAATTTAAAATAAGACAACAAAAATTTTCTAAAATGAATGAAAAATATAATTTATGAATAAAATGAGCACACTGTGATTCAGAGGAAGTTGCTACAGAATGATTAATATATAACCTGATAAACTTACCAGAGTTTAATGGCATAGTATGCTGTGGGGTACAAGAAAGAATCGATCCTCCCATACAAAAGAATAAAATCTGGCTGACATCAGACTTTACCAAAGAAAATAATTTAAGGCAATAAAATAATATCACATCTTCAAGGGAGGAAAATATAAACCAAGGATGTACAATGCAAAGACATTAATAAACTAAGTGTGAAAACATAAAGAGGTTATCCTTTTCAATATAAAGTGACAGATAATATAAAAAATGCAAGAAATCAGGGACATAATGCCTTTAAGCCATTTTTAAAGGGAACTATTCTATATACCCTTAGAGGTGAATAGAGAATTCAATAAAAAGGCACTACCCAACCATGAGAATTGTAAGTAGAACAAAATGGAAATGGTAGAGGCCACAGAAATTTGGAAACAATAATAAACTTCATTTAAGTGACAGGGGAAGGGAGAGGCTTGAGGGAAAGTAAGGGGAAAGCACATTCACTGCGCATCTCGTACTTGGAAGGGGACTGAGGCAGACACTGGACACTAGAACGCTGACATCTTAGCTCACAACCGCATACATAAATGCATGGAAAATTATGAACATCTAAGACCACATAGTAAATAAAAATAACTAAAACCTAGAAGCATATCATAAAAAGTGAGTTTTTAAATCAAAAGTGTTTGTCAAAATGCTAAATATGAATGAGGAAAAAATGTGCCCTACATATGCACATTTCATTTCAGATCAGATCAAAATAAGGGCTGAGGATCAGTTCGGTGGTAGAATGCTTGCTTAGAATAAATAAGGTCCTACTTTCAATCCCTAGCACCACAGAGAAGAGAGAGAGAAAAGGGGAAGGAAAGAAGGAAGGCAGGAGGGAGGGAGAAAAAGGGAGGGAGAGAAGAGTGTGGGAGGGAAGAAAGGAGGGGAGTAAAGAAAACTAGGCCAATAAACAAAGAGAAAGACCAGAAATAAAATTTATTTGTAAGCATCAACTGAACTCATCTACTTCTGTATTTGGGCACTCATGGTAAACATTGGAGTTTTCTGTTGAGGCTTTTTTCTTCCTAGTGTGTACAGTCTTGTGCTTTCTGTGGTCTCTGTTGAATTTATCATTACTCCAAAAATTTCCCCACACTATATCCTGGTAGCTTTTTGATTTCACTTGAAATCATTTCCAGACTGCAGCCTGCCAGTCAAGCAGGAACCACAAAGCCTACCAGCAGTAGACGGAAGGCCCTACTCTTCCCTGTCCTACAGTGAGGGCAGAGGGTCGCTGTGACTGGCAGAGACTCACCATCTAAACGAGGAAGCCAAATTCTACAAGGAATTGTAACAAGCAGTGGGTCGATTTCAACATACCTCACCTCATTCATTTGTTCAATAGCATTAACCTTAAAAAACTTTTTCACTATGTTTACACTAAGAAGTTATTACAAACTAGGAACTTAAATGAGCCTATCCTAGACTTTTTGAAGATTACCTTTCTAAATAGCTGTGTTGCCGGATGGCTTCCTTAAGCAATATTTAGAACAATAATATGATTGATTTCTTATTAAAGGAAATACTTTCTTTGTAATGTAATTATTGTCTCTAATTTCATTATTTTCATCCACTGGCAGGATATGTTTTTCCATTCTAGAGAGAAGGAAAAGGAACATGTGAAAGGTGACGGGAACTCTGAGTATGATATTCTTTCACATTTGTGAGGTTTTTACAATATGCTTCAGTGGTTCTTCAAAATGTACTAACATCATCTAAAAGCCCCTAGAGACCTATTTTTAAATCCTCTAATAAAAGATATGCCAATTTTATTCACAGCAGTTTAGAAGAATGATAAAACTCATAGAAACTCCTCACTCTTTCTGACACTAGAGGACCACAGGACAACAGTGTCTTAGCTACTTTCTTGTTGCTAGGACAAGATACCCAACATGCACAAGTTGCAGGAGAAAGGCTTACTTCAGCCCGCAGTGTGAAGCGATTTCAGCCTGTTGGTGCTGGCTCCCGGGCGGGACAGCATGGCAGAGGAGGGGCTCGTGCCGCGGGCAAGAGGAGGCAGTGTCACTTCCTCCTTCTTCCCCTTTCTATTACATCCAGGCTACAAGCATACTGGCTGGTGGCACCCACACTGGGATGGGTCCGCCCTCTTCAATAAATCCATCACCCAGAACTATGCTAACCCATTCAGTGGACTAATCCAGTGTCACAAACCCATGATCCAGCCACTCCCAAAAGCCCCACTCATGCAAGCCCCAAGCATGTAGCTTTGGGGAGACAAAGGGGAATGACAGTCTCTCTCTTTCCCCACCACCGTGGGTATGACAGGTCTTCTCACTGAAGAGGTAAAGACTGGGGACTACAATCCGGAAATGATTTAAAGTGAAACCAAAAAGGGTACAGTCTGGGGAAATTTTCAGAGTAATGATAAATTCAACAGAGACCGCAGAAAGCACAAGACTGTACACACTAGGAAGAAAACCCTCAACAGAAAACTCCAGTGTTTACCATGAGTGCCCAAATAGAGAAGTAAACGTGTTCAGTTGATGCACACAAATAAAATTTTAATAATAAAATTAATAATATGCTAAATGTACCTAATCATAAGCTCCTAAAATTATGTGTAGCTAGGCTATCACATTTGAAGGTGAATTCACTTTAACTGCTGAAAGAGAAAAAGCAAAGACATGAAGGACAAAAATATGAACACTGAATTAACACCACTTTTCCTTGTATCTAGATGTGCACAGGGCAAATAATTCACATTTAATCCATTAACTATCTTAACAGAAACACTCACTTGAGAAATAACCTGTTATTTAATTTTACATAGCTCATTGCATAAAAAGGTCACCTAAACTTTGTGTTTACACATTATAGGCTTTCCTGTCTCCCAGGGAAGTTAAGGAGTTTGTGTTTTTAACATCTAAGAGAAGCGGCAAATAATGATCACGACGACAGTGTGGAGTACCTAGGTGTGCCCAGCTTTCTCACACATACTCCCACGGGGTCCGTGAGTGAGGAGCTCAAAAGGCTTTGGCAGCAAATGAGTGGGTTCTGTCCTAAAGAGAAGTGAAGTTGAAGGGGTACTAGAAAATGACTGGAAATCTCAGGTTTGGAGAATGGCTAGGCTTATTATGTAGAAGAGGTCAAATCTCTTTTCCCACACAGGGTCCTGGAACTGTTGATGTAATTTTGAAAAAAAGAGAGAGAGAAAGATTTAAAGGAGCTATGTCCTTAGACACCACAGAACACCCTTGACTGGCCTAGATGGCTGTAGATGAAATGGATGTTCTGAACAGAAGACCAACCCACTTTTAAATGCTCCAAGTGGGCTGAAGCAATCAGCTCTGTCTGGCCAACTGTGCTCAGAGACCAGGACCTTTACCCCAGATTTCTGTGCTGACCTAGCTTTCAAGGGCTTGTTCACCTCTAAGGAAGTGGAGGACCTCTCCAGTTATCTCTGAGGTTGAATATATTGATAGCCTATGTGAAGAGGTGCTTAGATTCAATCTGAATTTTTATTTAAAAAAATAAAACGACGTAGCTTTTACACGCTTTAGAACAAATACATCTCTGCCTCGTTTGTTCTGCTTTCTCACTGTCAACATAAGCTTTCCCTCAGCCCAACTGACATCACCGTATCAGTCTGAACTCTCGCCAGGGTTCTCAGTGTCCTCCACAACACAGCTGCTGTACAAATTTGAGTGAAATTGAGAAATCCTGTCAGCTGATAGTGGTTCGCAGGTGAAAGCTGTATGACGACAGGATAAGATTCTAAATGCAAAGCCAACAATGAAGACTAGAAGAGTGGATGTCAATAGCCCAGCTTCCCTGTAGGCAACTCTCCTTCTAAACCAACATGGTCTGTGTTAAGAGCAGCTGAAAATTACCAGGAGCAAAACACTGTAATATCACCAGCAAAGATGCTCTCTCGTGATTATTGTATCTTGGCTGACTAACGGCCCAAATATAGTCACACCCTAGTGCCCAGAATCTGTAAATGTTATTTTATATGACAGTGGGGATCTTTAGACATGATTAAGTTAAGGGTCTTGAAATAAGATTAACCGGAGTTATCCAGGTAGGTCAACACACTCGCAAGTGTCCTTATAAAAAGACAGGAGACTGGAGCAAGGAAACCTTACTGTGATCATGGAAGCAGACATTACAACAATGCAGTGATAAGCCAGTGAATGTGGACTGGCTCCAGAAGCTGGCAAAGTAAGGATCAGATTCTCCCTTGAAGCTTCCAGAAAAAAATAGCCAGACCTGCCAACACCTCGATTTTAGCCTTAAAACTGACTTCAGACTTCTTTTTTAAAACTGATTTCAGACTTCTGACCTATACCAGAAACGTAGAATAATAAACCCGTGTTGGTTTATGCCATAAATTTTGTAGTAATTTTTTACAGCCACAGTAGGAAACTAATATTTGCCTCTTTCATATTCTAAGTGCTTGATAATTTTCATTGACTTTTAAAAATAGCTGGCCTTAGAGTTAAACTGGTGTAAACATTAGTTTGTTTTCCTATTCAGATTTTAGAACTCATGCATTTCAGGCCAGAAAGAGAACAAAAATCATCTACAATGACCCTAAGAAAAAGACAGAGTACTGCCACCTTCCAGGCTTTCTTGCTCTTGTGATTGGTGCAAGACATTGTGAAGGATAGCGGGTGGCTGCTCGGTATCTTACAGAGAAGGAAACAGGCCTCGAGATGACACAGCTTTCTTCCTCCAACTGCACCTCCTCCCAAATGCCTGTGCTCATTCTCCTCAGCTGGTCTCCCTCACAGCCTCCTCAGGCCCCAACCACTCCGAGGGGTTGCGGGGGTCCCAGTTGTTTTGCCACGCCCACCTCTCTAAACAGCCTTAAGACTCAACATATGTTCAATAAATGCATGAATTTAGTAAATTGCAAATTAATAAACAATTTATGAACTAAGTAAATAAGTCCAGAAGTGAAAGCCATGCACCAGTCTAGACATTTTTAGGGATCCCTAGGTCCTATAATCCTATCGCCACAGCCAGGCTTCTCAGTTAGAAATAAGCCCTTTCCTGACAGACAGTCCTTCAAATTCAGGAGACTCAAGCAGGAGATTGAAAAAGTAAGCATCGCTGATTCTTTTTCTCCAGTTGATTTTAGCTAACCCTGTAGTTAAATTCAAAGCTGCACAGATCTCTCTCCCTAAACTATCTCATAAAATCCTCAGTGTTTAGCTAAGGAAAAACACACCATTTCTAGATAAAGTACCTACACTATTTTTTTGACAACCTACTTTGCTGATAATGCTTTTAGTCATTAATTCCAGATTAGAGAAGAGGGAATTCAATCATTCTTCACAGTCCTACAGAAATCAGACACATTTCTGCTGAATCAACCCCAAGGTAGTGCTCCATGAACTGAAGTGAAACACATTACCTCAGCCCCCATACGTTACTGACTATTAAAACAAAATGAGAATCAGTTTTTCAACTCAGTTGTGCACCTAAAAGTCTCTCTGAGGCAGGTTTGACCTTTACATTACGAATTTCACTTTGCTATAAGCTCCTACATTTGTATCACTGCTTAACATGCACTCTGCATTGAAATCATCCCTAACAATTTCCAACTATACTTATTCATGCTGAGCATTCTGCTTAACTACTCGCCTAAAATGCAGTACAGTTACCAGGGAAATACCGTTTCCTGTTATTTTAGAACTGTGAAGGTCACACCAGTTTCGTGCAAGGAGAACTGAAGTGTTTTCTGGCTTTAGGCTGTAGAGCATAATTTAAATGCTTTCCCTCCACTGTTCCTCATTTACTGTTCTCAGCACTCTTCTCCCCTGTTGTTTCTCCTATGCCCCTTCACCTGAACAAGGTATTTCTAATGCTCTGCAACACACAGGGTTTGTGTGATACATTTAGCCATTTAAAATTTAAGTGACAAGCACCCTTTTAACCAGAAAACAAGAAAACAGTTCTGCGATCTCCTTTGATCAAGTAACTGATCCCTTCCATAAAGTAACTTATTTGATTCTCTATACCATTTTGAGGAGTCAGATGATTGCAAATTGAGTTTCCATTAAACCTGCACATAATGGCAATATAAACCCAGCTATAGTTTTAAGTGGCTACTTTCCAATGGAGCACTGAACAATAAATGCCACTCTTGCATGTGAGACTAGCTCTGGAGCTACAAAGACCCGGATGTGAAAACTTTACTTCTTAGTTCTATATGAACCCAGGCAGCCTGCCTAACCTTTGTTCTTCATTCAAAAAACTTGAGCATCCACTGAATTATTACTATTACTCCTCGCTTATGAAATTTCAAAAAATGAGCTTAGGTACAACTGCAAAATTCGCAAATTTTTTTCTTTGTTGAAAAATCTAGTGTGTACTAAAAACCAGGTCACTGTCATGTTTGAGCTCAGTGGGCAAGGTAGAGGTAAAATTATAGCTACAGTCCAAACAATGTCACATAAATCTCAGTTTACAGCTTCCTGTAAACCATCTTATTACTGACAGACATGTATTTGTATTTGAACGTTACCCAATATGTGTTTTTGTGAGTGTAGCAAATTGAATAGTGCCTCTCCGAACCAGGGAATGTGATCTTATGGGGTAAGGAGCTTTGCAAATAGTATTAAGTCAAGGGTCTTAACATGAGATCATCCTAATTAAGCAAGTGGACCTTAAACCCAGTGACAATGTTACAGAGAGAAGACAGAGATATAGAGAAGACTATATGAAGATACTGCATTGTTTTAAAACAGATTCATCACTTGCACTGCCACAACTCTATTCGGGTAGTACTTTTCTACAAAATCTTGCAGTTTCCCACATTTTACACACCTTCCTAATCTCATTTGAAGTGAAGGATTCTTCCACCTTTTCATCCTCCTCCATAACTTCTCTTCCTGTTGAGAGACAACCACCCACCATCTCACAGTGAAAGAACCAGTGACTCTGTTGATCATGTGAAATTGGGTGTCATGTACTACTCGTATTGTAAGATGTGGCTCATTTATTAAGTAAAAATGCATTAGAAATGTTTGCTGCTCCTGCAGAACCCTCACAGAATAACTTACTCGCAATCCAAGCCTTTACTGTTCCTCAAGAACAAACAAAAAGTCAAATTCTCTGACAGTAAAACTACACCAGAAAGCACACTTTTAAAAAGCAGATAAAGGTTCAAAGAAACATAGCTTTTCTATAAAACTAATAAATAAAATAAACAGAAAAAAACCTAGCAGAATTTAGCATCCATGTGGAAATGTACCAATTTAGATCTGTATCACACACCTATCAAAATGAATTCCAGGGCTGGCAATGTAGCCCAGCAGCATACCACCTGCCTGGCAAGCACAAGGCCCTGTGTTCAACTCCTGGTACCAAAAATAAATAAATAAATTCCAAATAAATCAAAAGCACATGCCCTTTGATCCAACAACTCCAATTCTAGGAAGTTTTCCAATTTAGGTATTTTCTGATAAGTAATATATATGATAATACTGAACAAATTTTAGGATCTATTTTTTAACTTGAAAGACCAGGTATAAAACAGCACATGCAATTTGTGTGTATGTGTGTATGCACGTGACTGTATATATTTATACAAGCATAAAACATTTTTAGCTAGGATGTACAAAATACAGAGCATCAGGAGCTGCCTTTCCAGGAACCATCTGTTCTACTTGCAGTTCTATCTTTGGATATATTGCTCTTTGGATTAATAAATGGAAAGATATTGAAAAGCCCCAGTAGCAGATGCAGCCAGGGAAGTTATATATTGAATGGCACTTCCTGGGACTCTTAGATCCTAGTCCCAAGAGACTCACTGCATGAGTTACAGATGTTGATGTGAATTACAAAATATTTGATCAACTGAAACAACAAACTTCAAAGATACTTGGTGCAGGGAGTTATCGCATTGTTGTAATACATCATTGGTTTAAATATTTAATTCTTAGTAACTGACCTAATAAAATCTTCAAACTAGAAGATAGTAGGCTTACATTAATATTTACATTCTAAAAAATGTAATATGATTGAAGAAAATTATAGAACTTTACTTCAGTATAAAATTTGGTCTCCTTTACTTGAGGTCCAATGTTTTGAATTCAAGGCATGATTTCAAAACTGTGAAAAATACTTGTTGATGTCTGATACCCCAAGTAATGGGGAAATAAGATATGCCATTTACAGGTGCCAAACATCCTCAGTGAATGTCAACATCGCATGTCTTAAACATGAGCTAAGGATAACAGGAACAACAGGCATGTACACGGGAAGAAGGGATCAGGGATGGAGGGAAGGGGGTAGTGGGAAAGCGAAGAGGACTAAAAGGGAGCAAGCCGCGTTATATATCTGGACCTACTTGGCACGAATGTAAACTTCATGCACTACAAAAAGGTACTAACGAAAGAAAAATTTAAATTAAAAAGCTTTTCTGATGAAGTTTAATAAAAAATTTATTTTCCTAATCAATTTATAGAGTCTTCATGAAAATAGACCTTCCATTATAAGACAGCTTTATTGTATTGCTTATAGTCCTTAAATTTCAGCCCTCCAAAAGTGGACTTGGAGTCGTATTTTCACACAAATTTTACTTAAGCCAGAAAGAAACTGAAGCCTACATTCTAGCTCACGTGAGAATAACAGACTCGCTCACTCTACATTTTTGTGACTTAAGTAAAAGGCTCACATTATACAGTCTCAAGGCATTTCTCCGCTGAAGAAGAGAACTTTCAGGGCAGATGGTGGTGCACTCCACGTGGTGAGCGGTAAAGGAAGAGGCGCTCAGGGTGCCACTGCACTTCAGGTGCAGTTTGCTCACAGAGAAAGCGCTGGGAAACCTCTCACGAGCTGACTACCTGTCACTGCCTAACTGGACTACAGCTGTCGCTTCCCATCCTTAACAGGAGAAAGAGCTTCAAGCTTCAGAAGTGCATTTAATGTAGAGATTCTAGGGGCAGATGTCATGAACCCAACAGAAAATTTTTTTTAATTTCACTAAATATTGCTAGATCCACAATTTAAATAATGTTATTTAAATGTTTATGATACATATTTTATGATAAATTAGAGAATATATGCAATGAAACAGATTAATGTATTGAAGTCTATTAACAATCCAATTTGTTATTATCTGCCTCAAATGCATTAGCAACACAAACTTATATTTCCAGTCTAACGTACTTCTATCGATCAATACCTTTTTTTCTTTCTTTACTCCGATAGTCTCATTTTATCTGCTCCCAACATTGACTGCAAAGATTATTCTCTCCCATCAGGCTTCAACAATGAATCCAAGCATGAAGCCCGAAAGTGGGTGAGTTGGCCCGGCCACTCCTTCTTCCAAGTGTTGGCAGCCTGAATGCCTTTCTGCTTTGTTCACATTTCAGTGCCAGGGTTTTTGATATTGATGGGCAGGGAGCTCTCGTAGGAGCTCTTTCAGCCCTCCCAAAAACAAGACTGAAGAATTCACACTCCAAACGAAGAGGTTTCCATTAAATATCAGTTAAAATAACTCCTTCCCACAACTTTACAAAATTGATTTATTTCATAAGCAACCTATAAAATCAAAGAAAAAACTCATATTTTGCCACCACAGATCTTTGTAGAAATACTTCAAAAAACACAATTCCCTCTGATTTATACATATTCTCAACTATAACTTAAACCTGCTAAAAATAATTTTTAAAACTCTATGTTTCATTTCTTGAAAGACCCACCAAAGTCACTATTGACAATAAAATGATGATTTATACTTTATTCAAATTCACTTAAGCGGCTTTTACCCCCTGCATCAATTATCCTCAGACAAGGAGGTATATCTGTACTTTCTGGTTCATCTGATACGTTCAAGCATTGCCATTCATGAAAGCAGTGGCGAAAAACTCAAAGTAATAGTACTGTAGATTTTGGGCACGTTTTTAGTGCTTACTTTCTTCTGGCCACTGAGTATTGACATCATCTTTTGATACAGGTATTTCTCCTATGCCTAAAGTTTATATTTGGCCCCTCCCATTTGTCACAATCTTTGACCTTGTCATTTCCTCTTTGGCCTTCCCTCTTGTCTAATATCTACTTGGTATGTGGTAAGCCACTTTAATAGGACCCTTAGACATTCCTGCCTTGTGCTATCATGCCTGTGTGACTCCCTGCTCTGAGTGTGTGCTGCACGTGTGACTTGCTTGTACTCAATATAACCCTGCAAAACATTGGGATGTCTGTTCCATGATTAGGTTACAAATTATTCTGACTCTGTGTTGCTATGAGTCTACTTTTTTCTCAGCTTCAACCCCTCCTAAGAAACTGAATTCTATAAAGACTGCTGAGAGCTTAAACGTGTGTCTCTCCGCAGTCAGACCTGAGGATAATCTTAGCCCAGTCAGCATTTGAATGCAGCCTGGAAGACACCCTAACTAAAGTGGGGGCCAGAAGATCCAGACTTCAATAAATCAATTTAAAGAACTAAAATACGGCAGTTTTAAAAAGATGCTCTCAAATTTTAAGAAGCATCAGAATTGGTGGGGGTCATCAAAACACTGACTGCTGGGTCCTTACCCCACAACGAGAGTGACAATGCTAGGGGGATCACATCTGGAGAAGCGGTGAGATTCTCTGATTATTTATGTTTGAGATGAAGTCCTGCCGCGTTGTCCAGGCTGGTCTCTAACTCCTGGGCTCAGGCAATCCTCTGGCTTCATCACACAGTCCACAGGCACGTGCGCCCACACCTGACTGAGGAACTAATTTTGAAGGCTCCTGCAAGAATCCAGGCACCCTGATTCAGGAAGTGACACTGAGATTCAATAACTGAATGGGAAGCTATGATAGACATTTTAAAAATACCAGTAACAATAGTTAAGAATTGATGACAGGTTGGATAAGGAAGGAAAGGGAAAGACTGGCTACTAGACTTCTGTGCAAGTAGGAATTTATTTATTTTTGTCTAACTCAATACACAGACCCAGCTCTTAGCTAAAGACATGAAATCTCTTGGTTATAAAATTTTAAATGTATATTTTAATAGTTGTATAACAGAGGAATATGAATCATTCCTGTTTTAGTTATTTTTCATTAATTTTTCATTAACAAAGCCAGCTAGAAGCAATAGAATTTTATGAATTTCTATTGTTTTTTATTTGGTTTACATCTGATGTGAAAAAACTTTATTTTTTTGTCTATGATCTCTGTACACGATACACAGAAATTGCAATTTATGGTTATACATATCTCAAAGTAAAATGTTGAGTTGCTAATGCACTGAATTTTTAAATCTTGAACTAATTAGACTTTCACATCTATACCAAAAACAAGGTATACTGATTAATATGGAACACTCATGAAATGTCAGCTAGATGCATAATATATCTTATAATACCAGACTCTCTTAAAAGAGTAATTGGCTTACAAAACATTTCTCATATAAAAGGGTTTTGAACGTGTATTCTTATAGTAGAGGGAGATTTATTTCATTTTAACACAAGCTTACAGTTTAATCATTTTATGTCAGTAACTTTATACAATGCGTAAATAAAAACCCAAGGTGATGAGTAGGAAATACTATTAACAAAACTAAGTTTCAAATGACTGCTCAGCAAACACACACAGTCAGGCTCCCCCACACACACACACACACCTTGTTTCTACCATTCACTTATTCCTCCAATCTCACTGCCTTCTCTTCAGCCAACTTTCTTGGACAGAAAATCCAAACAATCCACTGTTTCTTCATATTTTCATTGGCCTCAAATTTTCATTGGAAAAATACTGAAAAAATCTAAAGCAACATTCATGATCACACCGCTAAAACAACTACTACTACTACTATGTGTTAACAAGGGGAAGTTTGTCCTTCCCCACACCTCCTGCTTGTTTGCTCCTGGAAGTCCCCACAAGGCCTCCTGCCTCTGGCTGAGTATCTGTTCCTCCTCTGGACCTGCCCATCTTCTGTTCAGAAGGGTCTGCAACCAGTGTAAGAAACAAATCAGACAGTTTTCTATTCTATCTTTTCCTGCCTCATGAAAACTTTTAAATGTTTTCATCTTCATCTGTTTCAAATAGAGAATAGGGGAAATTTACTTTTCAGTGGCCTAAATGTGAGAAAACTTCAATGTCATTATTGTTGCTCATCTTTGGTATAAAAAAGTGGGAACCTACCGAATGGGATCACAGAGCTCAGTTGTAAGCAAGACTGCTCTTACTCTTTAGGCTTTTGATATAACTTAAGGAAAGAAATCACAGCAAAGAACTGAGACACTAGTGATAATATCCAATAATCATTTTGTATTATTTTAGGTAAAACATGAAAGTCTCTCTGACACTGTCTCTTGGTGTTCTGAACCATTTACTCACTATCTCATAAAAAGAATAACTGACTTGGGGGCTCATCAGGAGATGGGTTTTAGCAATAAACATATCATCTGACTTCCAGTAGTTCATCCTTATATGTATACATACTTACATACAAGTGTTCATAAGACATAGAAACTGAATTCAAATGAGGTGAAATGGTAGAGCATTTACTGCCCCAACTTTGGCTTCCAAGGCTGTGGAGGGCAGGGCCTTGGAGGTCTTATAGTGGTCATGTTACAGAGACCACTCAGGACTTGGAATATCAGAGGACAAGGAAAAAAGGGGAATAACTGGACAGGACAACAGAATCGTGGAGCTTGTTCTGAGTATGTCTTATGATTAGGGTGTTGTGTGTGTGTGTGTGTGTGTGTGTGTGTGTGTGTGTTTACTGAGCGAAGAATTTATCAGGTGATGAGCAGGTATGTACCTAGGTATGAGGAGTGTCTGAGTTACTTCCTCATTACTGGGATGATACACTGGACACTCACAAGTTAAAAGGAGGAGAGGTTCATGTTACCTCACAGTTTGCAGAGGTTTCAGCCCACAGCTAGCAGTTCCAAAGCAGGGTGATGTGGCAGGGGGGCGGCCAGAGGAGGAACCCCAGGAGGTGGCAGGCAGGAAGCAGAGTCTTTCTCTCTCCCTTTTATTCAGCCCAGGGTGCAAGCCTACTCACTGGTGTCACCCGCACCCAGCACATGTCTTCCTTCTTCACCGACCCCCAGAACCATGCGAAGCCAGTCACGGGCAAGTCCAGCATCACACACCCTCGATCCAGTTGCCTCCCAAAGCCCCACTTCTGAGTACACAAGGCTTGGCGCTGCATCCAGATATAAGAAAAGTAATCAGAAATGTAAATCTCCCACATCCACCATTTTAATCCTGTGAAGATGGCAAAGACTAAGAGAATCACCTTCAGAGTCACTTAGATTTCTTGAAAGAAGTGTTTCCTTTTAGAGATGAAACTGAGGCCCAGGAATAGAATGACACAGCTAGTTAGTCCTTTGTCTCTCACATAAGGGATCTTTCTCTGAGGCTCCTGTGCCGCTGGTGAACTGGAGGAAGAAAAAAAGTAAGGGGAACATTTACCAGCTCCACAGTGAAACCATCACCATCTCACAGACGTCTTTTCTGTTTCCACAAAATAAATTCAATTTTCCTCATTGATTTGTTGCTCACGACAAACATCACACTTTTAGAGATGTGAATAAATACCGTAAGCGCATGCCAGTTTCACGCTGACAAAATGTGCCATCAGTGTTTCCACATCATCTTTTCCTTGGCTTAAATAACAGCCAAAAATAGCCTCCCATTTGGCAAGTACTTCCAGTGAACCAGGAACTTTTCTACAATTAACATATCACAGCTTCCTCATCAAAACTACCATGAAAGGAGTCAAATTATTAACTTCCTTCTTGAAAGGAAGAAGCTACTGCTTAGAGAGAATAGCAACTTGCCCAAGGTCCTGTGGCCAGCAGGGCAGGTAAGAGAACAGTGTTTCAACTGCCCAGGGGCATCTGCCCACAGGGTGCCGGTCTCCACCTGCAGCACTCTGTGTGCTGACATATGTCCTCCCTCTCCAGCTCTCAGGCCACCTTTTCTTCAAGCTTGCATTCTCCTAGCAGCTGAGAACCATATTCATCCAAATAACCCATAATTCTGTGTGAAACATAAAACTCAGAGCCATTTTTCACTTAAAATGTGGACCAAGGAAGCTTGCCTTACTTTACCAAATTGGCTTTGAGAAATAAGTACTCAGCATAATTATATAATCTTGACCATGAAAGATTTGTAATCCAGGAGTCAAAACCTGCTGACACCTTTGAATGGAAATCTCTCAATATACTATCTAATACATGATAAAGATTTTTGTTAATCCTCACAAACATTCTGCAATGGAGACATTATCTCCAACTTCAGGGGAGAAAAAGGCTAAGAAGTCAAATAACTTGCCACAGTTTCCGCAAGTGAAGAGGTCTGGTTTCAGATTACATTTGTCTGATCCCAAAATTCGTGTTGCAAAGCTACGTGATCACAACACCCAGGTTCATATAGGAGTCCGATTTACTTTATCTGCTTCATTTATAACTTCCATACATATAGCGATTGTTTAAATGCAATTACACAGTAATTCTTGGCGTTAAGAGTCTAAAATTCTCCTTCTTTTTATGACAGGAAAGAAATGTGGGCCTTTGATAATTTCATTTAATTAGATATAATTTCCTTTAAATATTTACATCTGTTCAGTGAAGCCTAGAACACAAACTGCCAACCTTCGGTCTGCTAAACAAATCCAGCCCACTTCCTGTATTTGGTCAGCTCATGAACTGTGAATAGTATTTACATTTTTAAATGGTAGAAAATAATTGAAAGTATATTTCATAAAAAAGCATACTTCATGGCACATAAAAAAGGTATAAAATACAAATCAGCACCTAGAAAGTTTTGCCAGAACACAACCATGCTCTTTTCTTTACATACTGTGGCTGCATGCTCCAAAAGCAGAGCTGAATAGTTCTGACCAACACCGTACGCGGTCCTCATTGCTCCGCAATGCTGTTCAGCGCACTATCAATCTCAGGAAAAACTCAACAGTACTTCAAGTGGCACAATATTGTCATGCAGATATTATTTTATAGTGCATATTACTAGTGTATATTCATCATGTCGAAGAGTGCTGTACTTTTAAGGCACAATGTAATGTGCACTATTTTGTTATATACTTATATGCCAAAGAATTATGTTTGCTGTGCAATGATGCTTTAGCTATGTTGCAAGAATATGTCAACATTACTAGAGTAAGTGTTAGTCACATTATTTCCAAATCACAGGAAAGCAAGTCAGAACAATCAGACAGCTAAAACATATAATCTCCTCACAGGAGAATTCATTCATGCACATAAAAAAGTGAGAATAAAGGTGCAAAGTAACTAAGTGGCTTGTTAGCCAAAGAAAGCTGCTTACTAATGGTGTGTCTGAATTGTGTTTTCTTGTAGCAACCAGAAAGTTGTTCGTGACTACTAGCTTTTTAGCAGAAACAGCTGCTTGAAGACATTGGGTCACTGTGGTGTCATCAACCACTAATTTAAAACTACGCAAATGATTTCAAGTAGTTTTCCTTGGCTCTGGATGAGCTAACAGATGTGACCAATTTTACCCAGTTGTTGTTTACTTAAGAAATCAATACTAAGATGGAAATTACCTTTAAGAACACTCTACAATATTTTTAAACAATATTTTAAAGAAGTTGAGAGAATACCAATTCAGTACAACCTGAAGTGGAATCAGCTAAGATGTTTTGCAATCAACGGTGACAGAAATATAGGTGAAATAGGAAAAACACATAGAATATAGCATAGTTGGACAAATCTACAAATCTTTGAAGTTGATACTTATAGGGAGAGGCTGAAGCTGGAATAACCTTGGCCCTGAGAAAAAATCCTGCCTGAGACAATTCCAGCCATAAGTCACTAGGCAGCTCTGCGTCTCGTGATTCTAACTGTCAAAGTATGAAGCGATGCCCCTGCTGTTGTTGTTCAGCTCTCGCCCCGTCAAGGGGAAGAGGGCTCCACCCGACTCTGCTTTGTCCGTTACCTCTGTTTTCTAAACTCCCTCACTGTTTTTTCCCCAGGGCCATCCGGGGCTGTGCAGGTCTCAGCAAATTGGCAAAATGCACAAGGACTGACCCATAAAAAAAACTGATACGTGTCAGGACTACCAATTTTCTCAAACGTTGTGTGCAGTAGAGGGGACAGAAGCTCATTAGTAGGTCAATATTCAGCAGTCCTGTGCTGAACACTGACAATTATCAGGTGTAAAAATTGGGACATGGAGGTCTACTGACCTTAAAAAAAAGACGTAAGACTCAAAGAAGCAAAAAAAAAAAAAAAAGGTGTAGCCTGGGCAGAGTCTCAAGAATCACAGAGGTATAGGGATGTACAAGTGGTTTTTATATGCTTGATTCCTGTGTTTACTTTCCTTTTCTGGATTTTGGTCAGAAAGAGTTTTATAACCATAAAGGATCTGGCTCGGAACACTACTTTAAAATTAAGTGCTGAGAAGGAACAGGAGGGTGAAATAAAGGCACAATCATTAGAGCTTGAACCCTCTAGCCTTGCTCAGATAAGGAAAACAAAAACAAATGCTCTTCAATTGCGTGTGGCTGGCTCAGAGCACCACGGCACTCCCGGTGGGGGGAAGGGCAGCAGTGCAGCACCTGCTGTTTGCGCTGAGTAAACTTCTGGGTGTCACAAACACGCAAGCTGCAGGACACAGCAAGAGCCTGGGCACCCTGCCGTCATGTCCCGCCTATTTGGGCCCAGGCACACAGGCCTATAGTTGGTGGTGCGCACCAGCAGCTGAGGCTGGATGACCACCGTGAGCAGGTGGTTGGAAAGTCCCAGCTGAGTTCCTAGGACTGGAGCGCTGGGCCCTCCCTGCACCGGTGTCCTTCTTGAGTGCCTCTGCCATGTGGCCCACTAGCCAGCCGCACCCACTACACTAACAATGGGTGCTACACACACACACACACACACACACACACACACACACACACACAGCAGCAGCAACCATGGCGGCAGAGGTGGTAAATCCTGCGTCCCTCCGGGAGGGGAGTGTGGGAGGCAGGTCAATGAGCTGCTCCCAGCAGCTCCCCCGGCCCTGACAGGATGGAGTGGAAGCTGCAGCCAGAGGCAAGAGCCCAAATACAAAGAGGTCTCCAGGTATTACTTGGTGTCGCTGGTTCAGACTACACAGGGAAAATCAAGGTTATGATTCCATTTACTTAAAACACTGCTCAAATCACCCCAGACTCTCATATCACTCAATTATTATTCCCTTGACAAAAATTTAAAAATTGTAAGAAAAGGGGATCCAAAGATTGTAGGTCTTCTGATGCTTATTAAATTCATAGATGGAATTGATTATTTAAAAGAAAAACATTTTAAAGGCCTTTTAGACACAAGTGCAAATGGCCTCCAGATGTGGCAGCTACAGGTCCACAGTAACAAAAGTGCTAGATTGCTGAACTGGAGAGATACAAAAGGCCATTCATCCTCCTTGCAGAGAATAGTCTCCCATTTTCTCTACTCTATTACAATTTCTCTCTCTCTCCTATCTTTCTCTGTCTCTGTCTCTGTCTCTGTCTCTGTCTCTCTCGCACGCGCACACACACACACACACACACACACACACACACACACACACACATAAGAGCCTCTATGTTTTTCCCTTTTCTTCAGTTCAACAATAGTGGTTACGACAATCTTCATTCTCTTGACAGTCTGTATAGGCTAACTTCTCTGGTCTTATTGTCATTATCCTCCAGACAAATTAATTCAACCTGCTTCTGTTTTCACAGGTGGATCATCTTAGGGTAGAGGAACTTATGTGACATCTTCCTCTTCCAAAATACAAGATACAGGTTTCTCACTGTACAATCAAATTTCAATTATAAAAACAAAAGGGGGAATCTTTCCCTACAAAATTCACACTTCATAATAGACTTCACTTGGCAATATATACAATTAACTTTTAAATTCTACAAAAGATGGAAGTACAGCAGCAAAAAGAAAACCCCATCTTCTAAAAGGTAAAAGAAAAAAGCCTAGGAATGGGGGTTATGTGGAGAGATCTCCATACTGGACAATGGAAGGGAGCCAGTCTGCTACTAATTTGGGGTTGAGAATATGCTTGTGTTTTGCTAAAACATGCTGTCTGTCTATATGATGACCTCAGACCTGCAGAAGAAGTTGACAGGATGAGGTTAGATCCACCCTGGAGCCTATTGAAGGAATTGACCCAGAATGCCCAGGAGATGGTGACCCAAGTGGAAATGAAGGGTCTGAATAGATGGTAAGAGTACACAGATATCTAAGCTAAGTTACCAGTGTTCTTAAGGCAGAAAACACATGAAGTTTGTATTTTCATATACATGAATGACTACATTCCTTCCAAATTCTTCTAAGGAATGTCTGCTAATTGATGAACAACAAAATCTGACTTGTCTATTTATAATTATAAATTACCACAATTGTAATAGTTACTATACTTCAATTTGCTAAAAAACGTATTTGAGTTCACTCTGATTTTATAAAGATGTTTGTTTGTTCTGTTGTTATGACTGATAAGTTTTGCCAACTTGAGTCTAGAAGCTTAAATAAATGACACAGCAGTTCTATGTCCTGGGGTGAAAAGGATATATCCTTCCTGCTCTACGATGTTGTATCAATTTAAGAAGTTTAGAAGATTAACTATGTGACTAAGCAGGGTGCCAGGGTCCTTACTTTGTATGCCTCCTGAGCCCATGCAAGAGGAGGGCCCTGAAGCAGTATGGGCGTGGGTGGACAGCCAGCACACAATATAAGGGAGGGAAAGAGGTTTCCTTTCCTCCCTTTTTGCACTTGCTGCTTTTGCTACCTTTAGCCACCATGAACTGTTGCCCTCTGCCTTGTGCCACTCTGTCTAGGAGCCAGCCGAGTATGGACTGAAACCTCCACAAACTGTGAGCTAAATAAATTTTTCCTTCCTTAATTTTGGGCATGAGAGAGAAGTAACTAAGACATCTATGTACTTGTTATTTGTTATGTCCATAAACAACTGTTCCCTTTTTTATTTGAGCGCAATAATTTTTCTCTTTCCTTTGTTTTGCATTTTTGGACCTTTTGTTCATAATCCAATCTTGATCATACACTTAAAAGCATGCTTCCATCTGGGTTACCAGCTGGTCTAAGTAGTATCAAAATTGGTTTTCTCACAGCTCATCAAAAAATTTAAGGTAATTAACAAAAATCCCTCAGAGTGGGGAGAAATTATTGGACAGGACTCCAATTGGTGAATAGAGGAGTGGCCAAGAGGAGTTCATTAATAAGGAGCCCCATAGTCTCTTGCGAGACACCCTTGTAATTTGGTCATGGTCAAAATGTGTTTTCCAGAAAAAATACAGTAAGGTTTTCTCACAAAAGATGCTGTTGGTACAAAACTAAGGTTTTCTATGTGTATGACAATTCATTATTGTTAATCTATGGTGTATTACACGTATTCATGATTCCAGATGTACAGGTCTTCCAAAATGAAAAGCAAGGATTGGTAAGACTTTTCTTTTGGATTCAGACCTCTGCCTTTAACAAAGTTATGTGATGTATATCCTATTAAATGACAACAAATTATATAAAAGTTTCTTATGTGTTAGAGATGATTGGTTAAAAATATTATGCTATGTAAAAGTTAAAATTTAAGTATGTTACAAAATGTCCATGATTGTCATGCTACAATATGTACTGTTTTGATTTCTAAATTTCTGTTAAAATATGTAACTGTTGTCTGTTAACATTCTATAGGGTTTTTGGGTTTTTTTTTTTTTTTTTTTGCGGTACTGGGAATCAAACTCAGAATCTTGTGCTTGCCAGGCAGGCATTTACTCCACTGAGCTATATCCCCAGCCCCTCTATAGGGATATAAATATTAGAGCAATCATGGTTGTTAAAAAATGACAATTCCATTTTATGTTCTAAGGTGTTTGAGATTTAGATAAGATAGTAATATTAAACTTACTGCTTCCATTACAATGTAACATCACTAATCTTCTCTTCTGGATGCTTAACAACTGAGATTTGGACACCAAAAATTAAAGAAATAGGTTATCTAAAAGGATAGCCAATATTTGGCTGTAGCCCTACAGGGTCAATGAGGTCCCATGACAAAAGAAAATCTCTGCTGCAATATCCTGTAACTCAGTTGATTCCCTGATTTTCTGATCAAGGAGATTATAGGACCACAGAAGAAATTGATTCAATGATGCATCATTTGCCCAAGGAGAGTCACAGGGGAGAGAAGATCTCTCAAGCTTTCACAGAAAGCAACCTGGTCAAGCAATGGCCATGACTCATCCAGATGGCTGACAGTGACAGTAAACTAAGAGATGCTGTACTTGGTTCTAAGGTAAATCCAGAGGCCACTTAACTGACCTTGGTAGATGGCAAAAAAGTGATTAGTAAGTGTCTTGCTTTAACTTGGTCTTAACCATCCAAACAAAAAGTATAACCACAAGATGTAGAAAACAGTGCCATAATAACCTGTTAGCTGTAAATCATTACCCTCAACAAGTAGGTTCACTCAGAATGGAAAGGGCTGAACAATAGGGTCTTCTATAAAAGTCCTCCAAACACAGTTTCTCCAATTAAAACTGAGTACCCATCACTTATACTACAAAAGAGAGAACTATGCATTGTGCTATCAACAGATATTTTGTGAAAAATACCTGAATCTATCATGTTATTGGACTAATAGTTTTAATTAACTGTCATCAGATCTGTTAAGTTTTGTCAGAAATCCAAGCTGAATATTCTGGCTTGCCCAACTACACAGCAATTTGATGGTATAGGCAAAGTTTCATTGTTTTTTTGTTTGTTTTTTCTTTTTTTCTGCTTGGAACAAGATTGAAATTTTTATAAGAAAAACCACTCAATTACTATTTCTGAACCTTGGATGGGTTTGGAAATTTGCTTTTGTGGGAGACTTGATGCTTCTTCATAAATTCAACACTAAAGCTCCAATGCAAAACAGCACCTTCATTTGACCCATTGCAACAAAGCCACTTTGATAGTAACTAGTGTTGCATGAAACACAAGTAATGTCAAGCTACAGAGTCCTCATACTGTCAAGTTTGAAGAAGCATGACCTCTAGCCTCACACAAATTTGCAGTAGATATATTTTCCAAACTTAACTTAGTTCCAGTTCCATTTTTGGACCTCGATACTAAAGCAGAGGAAATTTCCATTAATTCAAGCACCACTTAACTGTTACAATTGAACACTACCCCTTTGAAACAATTAAATTCTTAGCATAATAGGCTGGTATTATAAAAATGCATTGCAAGTGTTAATGTATCTTGAATTTCACTATTTGTGAAACTTTTTTCCCTCATTGCGTAAGTATAAAATAGCCTCATTTTCTATTTATTTGGCCTGAATAGTTACTTATTCTCCTTCTGATTACAATATCCTTTATTTTTGGGTGAAATCTCATCAACCTCATTTCTCAGTCCAAGTGTATTCTAAAGGAGGATCCACAACAGGCTAATCCTTAAGAAAATCACAATCCCTTTTCCATAGTAACTGTCTTAGCAGTGGGGGCATGTGAACCAATGGGAGGGCTGACAGTGTTGGGATATTGCTGGAACTGCTGAGAAAAATGGGTTTGTTTTTACTGTGGCAAACTGTCTCAAGCTTTTCAGGCCGCTTTATCATTCACATGGAGAGCAAAAGTAGCACAGCGAGATGCAAACTTCCTATCTCAACAGGACTAAATGCGCCAGAAGCAAGTTTCAGCACTGAACCCTGCAGTTAAATAACACAGTGTGCCTTCTTTTATTTAGCTGCACTTCACTAGGTTCTCCTTAATGCACCTACTCAATCACTGAAACTGAAACTCCCAATTTTTCTAAATTGGGCTTGTAAAGGTTTGTGTAATCTTCAGATCCTTCTACTTTGGTGGGGAGGTGTTATTGGGATTGAACCCTGAGCCTCCTCACCGAGTTACATCCCCAACCCATACATTTATTTACTTACTATTTTTTGTCTTGTTAAGTCACCAAGTAGCTAAGGCTGAGCTTAAACTTTAATCCTCTTACCTCAGTTTCCTGAATAGCAGGGGATTATAGGCTTGTACCAGCATGCCTGGGGTTTCTGCTGCTTCCTAATGTCTGCTATTTAATGGACACACTGTTACAGGCTGCTTTGCCTTATCTATCCATAAATAGAGCACCACCGTCGTCATTTGGTGAAACCTCTCAAAGGACCCAGCACAATGATTAACTGAGTTACTTTTGCAAACATATGCTATCTGCAATGACTTTAAAATTATTCACCTAAAACTGGATTAATAATGCTGTTTTTGAGAACACGGCAGTAAGATTTCATTTTCGGAATGAAATAAAATTGTTTATACTAGTTTCTTAAAAGATAGCTTTACCTAATGGCTCTATTGAGTTTAGAAAAAAAAAGAAAACAGAGATATCTTAGGTTCTTCCTTGTATGTGTTCCAACAAACAACCAAACCAAATCAACAAGACAACCAAAAGCATATACCTTTGCCTCTGCTTCCCACATAGTCTATATTAACTGAATTATTAGAATTCCTAGAATTCCTACCATCTGAGTGGCATTATGCATAATTAGAGGAAAGCAGAAAGAGCAAGATTAGAAAAACTACCTTTATTTTTTATTTCTTTTTCAGTTACATACTTTTGAACAGGGATGTGTTTCATTATTCAGACATTCAGGCAATGTTGACTTCATTAGTGTTGACAGAAAAGAAGCATAAAAATGCAGAACATTGTTGGCCTAACCTGAACATACCTGCATTACCTACTATTGACCAGTTTGTATTGCCAAAAGACTCACTCCTTGGCATTAAAATGGAGCACTTAAAAATATTGCTAAAAAGCAAATGTCTACACACTGGTCTTTGCAGCAAATAAGGGTATTTATACTTTTAAAATATTTAAGTCCATAATTGGATTAATATACACACCTTCTTATGTATAAGGAGTTCAGATCATATAAACACTGTACAGTCCAAAAAACCCTACTGAGAATAAAACTAAATAGGCTTATGATAAGAAATACAGATATAGCATGTATTTACAAATATCATAGACACACAGATTTGGTCAAATACTGTAAAGAAAGAAGTGGTTTCACATTATAATGGCCAAAACATCCATCTACCTTGCTCAAAGCAAACAAAAACAAAAACTCAGTATGTAACTCCTGGAGTTTGAGACATTGTGACAGTATACAAATACACGGAATGGAAACGACTGACCAAATTATACAGCAAGTGTTTTCTAGGGTGCGTGTAGGTCTTGAATATGAAGATCACTGATAGGACTCAGAGAAACAATGATAAACAAGGTCCTGATTTATGGTGTTCATCCGGGTGCCTAATTCATCAAAACAATGCACCAAACTTTTGGCTAGTAAGAAAAATAAATTACAAAGTACAATTAAATCCCTGTAAATATAATAATGAAAAAAATGTAATTCATTTATTTTAACACATATTTTAAATGTTACCTTCAGACAATAAAAATAAATAAGCATTCGTGGAGGTTCACACTCAGACACAAATGAGAGATGCGTGAAAGGAGTAAGTCACATTGCATAAATGAACACGAGATGGGATCAAAACAATGTTCTTTCCGGTCCGTCCTTTTGTTCCTTCCCCAAAATTCTGGCTAGCAGAATGTGACAAAAGTACACCTGTGTCTTTATGGCTTAAAAGAAAGAAAGCTTGAAAAGTGGAATGGGCTTCCTTTTCCACAGAACTGTTACACTGTTCATATGCAGGCACTTCGAAAGACCAAGGAGACAAAGCACCTGACCCATCTTCTCCAAAATATTCTTCAATCATTACAATTATACTAAAGAGTAGGAAAATTCCAGAGAACTAGCAAAGTTGAATACAAGAGAATAATGTGTACAGAGGGCAATCAAGTGACCCAGTTTTTATTGCTGGGGGTCTTTCTTTTAATCAAAGAACAAAATACAAACACCATTGCATGGCACACCCAAAGGTTTCTGTTAAGGGAAATGTAATTACTCAGCAGTAGGTTTCAGTGAGCTCTCCTCTGGCTTTAACCTTACACCTTGCAACAAGATTCACATTTATCTATTTTCCTTAGTGTACTTAAAAAAAAAAGAAACTCCACCATAGATCACTTTTCAATGAGTTCATTTCTTGCTATTTAACATACATTATTGTCTGGAAGCATAAAGTTACATTATACAAATATTTTTGCATTTTTAAAAAATAAGCACTTTTGCCACTTCTGTAGCACTGCACTTCACACAGTGGTGCAACAAAAGCAGAGGTCGCACCTCCCACACTTCCCGTGACTCGGCCTCCACCACCGTCCACCCAGCCGCGGAGTCGTCTCCTCAGTACCTCTGGGCAGCGACTGTACCATGATTCCACAGAAACAGCGTTAGAATGACTCATGAATAACAGTACCATCAGTAATACTGAAATCAATGCAAATGTCACAAAATAGGAACTTCTTGAAGAATAGCCTTTTTCTTTTCAAATACCTGGGGAGCTCCTCTCTCTACTGCATTACCCACTAGGAAGAAAAGTCCTGCTTGTTTATGCTCTTACAGAACATACAAAAACCAAATTAGGGATACAGCTGATTGACCATTAAGATACTGTACTGCTCACTGCAAGAGAAGAGCTTCTGAAGGACGCCCCACAGAACTGTACTCGTCAGTACCGCCCCACTGGGCCATTCCACTCACTAATGGGCAAAGCACTCACGTTCTGACAAATTTAAAGCTTCCATTAAAGTTAATGATGAAAGAAATATGAATGTAAGACAACCACAAAACGAAGTATCAAAGTATGACATATCTGCTTCTAAGAGTGAGTCTTTGAAAATATATGTGGTCACTATGGAGATGATTCTAATCACAAGACAGCAGATGCACATTTAGGTAACTCCCAAGGTCTGTCTCTCTCCAGTCACTTGTGGCGTTGTATGGTTTTCCTTTTTCTTCGTTTGAAAAAACAGCAGCACCTGCAGATGAAGGAAATATTCTTTATCATAAAAGCACAAAATTCTGTATCATTGTTATTGTTTTTATCTCTGTTGTTATTTTGTTATTTTTTCTCTTCAAAATAAAAAACTAAAATTATCAAAGGCTAAATCACATCAACCTTAGTGGTTCTAAACAGCAACAAGCTAGCGCAGTATAAACAGTGAGCACTGCCAGGGAAGCACACAGATTAGTCCAACCATCATGGAGTTACAGTTACATTTCCTCAACACGCCTTTTAGTTACACCAAGACATTCCAAGCAACATAAAAACGAGCCACTAAATTCAAAAGCTTTGCTCCAAGAACCTGAGAAGTTACCATGTTCTGAATCCAGCTGACTAGTGACACTTTCTTTAGAATGCTCGATAATCTCTGGCACTGGTATGCAGTTATAAAGTTCAAACCCTGAAACCTTGCCCTTTCTTCCTGATATTTTATACATGACTGCCGAAAGTATCGATAGAATGACAATCCCACTACTGGGATTTCATTTTCACTCAGAAACATTTCACATTCCAAAGTTAAAAAAGAGACATCCAAAACACATTCATCAGTGAACATTTCCCATCACATCTACAAACTGAAAGACAGAAAATACATTAAAAACAATGCCAAGACTGGCACTTTTTAATTCTGCAAGTGTAAAAAATGTCAAGTTTAAGTTATTTTAAAGTAAAATTAATCATTTAAAAGAGTGTAATCAAGATGACTCAGCTTTATAATGTAAAAATTATATATTCAAAATATATAGTCCTCATTTTTATTCCTTGGTTTAAAAAAATCTAGATTCCCAAGAGAATTTGTTTCTCTCACAGTTCATGACTAGTCTCCTAGTCATAGTCAGACGCAATACATCCTAGCTGCCCGGAATGGTGCTGAGGCTGCTATAAATTGGCAGTCAGTAAGAATCACTGCAAAGTACTCACCCTAAAAGCTCAAAGTGAAAACCAACCGGTTTCTCATCCCTGTTCTACTTCTCCCCAAACCTGCCCCCCAACAACATACTCTAAAAGCCCAGCATTCCTTCAAATAAAGGTATGAGGGCGTGGCTTTTTTCTTCTGTACTTGATAAAAAAAGGTCTGTTTATCTGCTCTGGCTTGGTCTAGATGTCCCCCTAACGCTCATGCAGCTGTAGGTGGGACTTTCTCAGAGTGTGGCTGATTCATGGTGCAACGCTAGGATGAAGGGTGGGTGATTACTGGATCAGTCCACCGACTGGTCTGGCACCGCCCTAACTCAATAGCCTAGACACAGTGTAGGAGTCAGGAAGAAGCTTGTCTTTTCTCCTGCGTGTTTTGCTACCTTCCGCCCACCATGAGCTGCTGCCCCTCCCTCTTCCATGCCACCTTGCCCTGGAGCCAGCTGATTATGGACTGAAAACTACAAACTGTGACCTAAATACACCTTTCCTCCCTTACCTTTGGGTGTTGGCTATTTTGTCTTCTAAGACATTATCAGAGCATCAAACATGACAGGCACTACAACAATCTTTAAAAATCACCTCTAATTACTAAGCTTGAGTTTACTTTTGGTACAGGCAAAAAACACATTGGCTCTCCTTGAATTTTCCACTCATGTCTGGTGTGCAAGTGTGTGTATATTTTGTGTCTATCACCAAAAGCTGTCAATTCAAAGACCATACAGATGCTTTTGTAATTCCTATCAATCCACATTAATAAAAGGGTATTAACTCAAAATCTGCAAATTAAGCATAATATATATAGTAAGCTAATATATAACATGGTAAAAGGTAAAACATGAAAAAAATAGTATTTAGAAGAAATAGGCTAAATGTTTACAACAGTATATTTGCAATATTAAATTTAAGAATCTGGTCATATTATAATGAAAATATATTTATTAAATATTACTTATTTAGTGGTTAAATATTTAATGCAATATTTAATAATGTTTATTGTTCCTAAATACTATCACCTGGCATTTCAAATCCAAAAGTACATTCTTAAAATTTGTTTTCTATTAAAAAAGTATTTTGAGTTATATAAGTTTTTTAGAATGGCAGACTTAATGTAATGGAAGTTTAACAAATAAGCTCAAGCACCAGGACTCCCACACCTTTATAAGCAATCCACACTACCTATTTGATTTTTTAACATTACTCCCAGTTCTGAGAATCCAGTTCTCATTTCTTAACCTTCCTCTTGGTAACATAAGCTTACTGAATTCAGAAAACCATGGCAAGCATTTATTTGAAATGGAGTAAAATTTTTAAATGAATTCTCATGGTAGAAGCCCTTTACTCGAGCACAATAAAAAACAAAAATGACAACTATTTTTTCAGAAATAAATTCCACTACACTGTATTGCAAAAGTAAAGCCAGCGACCTATTAAAGTGACTACCAGCAGAGGGCAGTATTGCTTTATATGCTATGAGTATACGCAACTCTAGAGACGCTCCAGGTGCAAACATTCGGAAGTTTACAAGTACACCGGTATTTTAACCTGTGGCTGATTTCTTGGTACAACCGTCACCCCTAAAACAGCTGTTTATAGTCTGAATGATTAATAAATGGCCTCATCTCAATTACGTCCAGTACTGAAGCACTCAACAGGAAACAGCTCTGGTTGGTAGTATTCTATCATGTTACGGGTTTATTTCCCTTGTTACTACCACTTTGAAATTCTTTTCCTTGTATACTTATTGTCTCCCTTCACCCTACAATGAAAGCTTTCTAAAGACTTTCTCACAAATATATCTCAACAAATTCAAATTGGCACTCAGTTAATTTACTGAACAAATGATTTGCCTCAGAAATTCAAAAGTTAAAAAAAAAGAAAAACTTACTGTCTTCTCTATAATTTTGTATTTCCTGTATTGTTTTTGTGTTATTCTGGTTTGTATGTCTCCATTCTTTTGTCTTTAAAATAAAAAGAAAGAAAAACCAAAAAGTCCTTGTGAAAATTCTAAAGCATGTTCTAAATCCAGAGTTCTAATCTACTGGTAACAAGCTCTAATGAAACCTCACTAATGTCTCTTGTAGTGCCTATATGAGGCTTTTTTGAAGATAAACGATAACACTAGATTCTTACAAGAGTGAGTCCCACAGTTAGGAAGCACTGGTCACCAGCTGTAACTGCCAGGTTACCCTTCTGGTTTCCCTGGAGTGTACCAAGCCTCAGGTCCAGAGCTCTATGGGTACTAAATGGGCCCGTGACTTCCTATGGCTGAACATCACAGATACTACACGGACTCTGGGCTTCAATTTATATGCTCTAGGCAAAGGTGTGAAAAGAAACAATGTAGTGTTAGTGTCTGGCAAGATTAAAGAGGGTGGGAAGGGATTAAAAGCACCAGTTACCTTTAATAATTACTGCAAATATTAGCAAGGATTCCAGGAATTAGCACATACAATAGTTCTTACAGATTACATGAGCACACTGTTTCTATGAATAAATTCAGTTACCTGAACTTAGGAAATTATCCACACCTATAAAGCTGTGGAATATCCTTGTTTCTTCTCGCTTCTGGCTGCTGAGTGACTATTCTTTCTTACACAATCACTCTTCAGGTCTATATAACTGACAGCTGTGCTGGAGAAACTGCTGAAGGTGACCACACATAAGAAGAAAGTACTTGTCAATCCTGCTCCCACCGCTCTTTCCTATACCTCCTAGGTGGTCACAAGGGCCAGCATGCTCTTGCAAGCCAACTTCATATTCTGACATGAAGTGGCTAACCGAACATTTCAAAGCTACATCTCCACGCCAAGAGTTCTTTGGGAATAAGTATTACATTTTTTTCTGATAAATTCTAAGGTTACTTCTTCGAACACTATTAGGCAGAAAGCAGGAAATCACCACGGATCGAAGTCTGGAAGCCTTAAGGAAACACGAAAGGTAACGGCCAGGGCTCTGATACCAACATCCCAGGCCTCTGGTCACTCCCTTTTGCTCCTTCTAGACTTTCCTGGGTCTGCGCCGTGTTATACACTTTCTTGTCTCAAATGCCCCCAAACACTGAATCAGCCTCTTACTTAGCCTCGCTACCATGATGCACCGGCTCAGCCTCTGTCTGGCTAGAGACTGTGAACCTTCCAGAAGATACCTTCTTAGGACTTCAGAAACTAGCCTTTCTTGACCTGGGTTGATGATACAGCATCTATTTTTATATGGTGACACAGGATTTTTTCCACTTGCGAGTAATACCTAAAGTTATTTTCTGTCTTTTGGCTCTCTTGGCTTAAAAAGAAGAGAATAACACTGGTCGAGCAGGAAGAATTGAGATCAGAGAGACCACCTGTGAGGCACTCCTCAGGAACACATGGAGCGCTGGCATCTCCTGTCTCACCCTTGCCACCCACATGCGATTGGTCTCGCGGCCTGAGACGACTGCAAAATGTTCCCATCTGCTCAGTCTGAGCTCAGAACTACTCATCTCGCCTCTACCACTTGTTAGAGCCTTTTAACAGAAGCCCCGTTTTAAGTGAGCCTTCTCCCTAGCTCGCCCCTTGAAACCCCGCTCCCACTCTGTTCACACTGGTCTCACTGTCACCTTCCACTAGGGAGGGCAGGAAGGGGAGGAGTTTTAAGGCAAACTTTACTTGCCATCTTTAGAAAACGCCACATGGTCTTTCACATCCCTGCACCTTTACACATGGCCTTCTTTGCACCTAAACTTCATTTACCTCCAAGCACCCATTACACCTTTATCACTTTGTACTGTGATTTTAACGTTTTTCTCACTAAAATGATCTCTTGAGAAAACGTGCATTTTGCTAATCTTTACAACTCTAAGACTATGATTACAACTCAAGTCTCTAAGGGTTGCAGACTGAATGAAGGGCCCCAGACTAAGAAACCATTTACTCACTAGAGACTATTGACCTAAAATATACGTTCTCTATACTCACAGGAAACTTCAATTTGTATCTTAAGTCACTTTCTACAATTTGATGAATGCCAGGATGTGACACAGCCTCTTAACTGCTGCCAAATTAATTTCCCTAAGGCTCAACCTGACTGTACTGCTTCCTGGTTTTAAATCACCACAGCGTGCTTTGCTTGCACTCACAAACACAGGGTGCCAGCGCGCTCCGAGCCTGGGCACACGGCCTGCGCGCGCACAGGTGCTCCTGGGGCTCACTCCACCCCGCCCTCGCTCCCCATCATCACTCCACGTCTGTCCTCAACCTCTTTGCTCTGATGCCCTCTCCCCTCACGCTTACGCTGGAGAACTACCGGAAGTGTACCCTTTCCAAGGAAGACCTCCCGGAGCTTCCCGTACAAGTGTGTACGCCGTTCTCTGCAACTACCCCTCTCTGCCCTGCGGTATCAGACAGACTGTCTGCTCCTCACAATTACCTGGGAAGCTTTTTATAAATATTGAAAACTAGACCCCATCACAGACCAACTAGTCAAATCTAAGCTCTGAAAATACGATTTAAGTATTGTTCACTTTTACACCTCCCCACACCACTAATTCAAAGACAGGGCTGTATAAAACTTATTGGTGCATTTCCTGTCTTCCCTAATGGCATGTAAGCCCTCACATTACATACCCAGTGATTTATTTAGCAAATATTAGAAATGAGAAAGGAAGAGAAAGAAAACAAGGCAGTACTTAAAAAGTGATTTAAATAAAGAAAGGCTTGATCTAAATACCTGGAAGGCACTATCATTTGCATGTCCCCAAATAACAGTCTCAGTAACGGTAAACAAACAGGGCAGAATCTCATTACAAACCAAGGGGCCATTTCATACACGAGCAGACAGAATATTTTCCTTCAGCTGGAAATCACGTATTTGCCCCAGTGAGGTACTAGGGAACTTGACAGTGCGGAGCTGTCCTTCACAGATTATACTTTAATTTATGGGGTAAGAGGGATCTTGGCCAATTGTAAGGAAGAAGAAAGGAAGCAATTCCTGAAAGAGAATTCTCAAGTTCCTAGCAGGTTCTCTTCAAAAGGATAACTGAAGAGAAGCACATGATACAATCTGGAAAGGAAATCATGTTCACATTTATTACTCATACCCTAAAAGGTATAAGAAACTTTCTAATGAACTTACTGGTTTATTAATTACCCCCATTAAAGGAGTACGAGAATCTTTTATGTGCTTGAGGAAAGGTCCTCCTGAGGGGAGCAAGGCTGTGACGATGCTGGGGCCGCCAGCAGGAGCCCCACTGAGATCGCGGTTGCTCCCCTTTTCTCCGCAGCACCCCTCGATTCGGATCTGATTTGCTTCTGCAGTGTTTAATGCAGCGGTGTGCTCAGAAAGCCGTGCACACCCCACCACTGAACGCTGAAACATTCCATCACTCCATAAAGAAACCTATACTCTGTCCACAGTCATTCCTGTCCTTTTCCCTGCCCCAGGCAAACGTTACTCTAATTTTTGTGCCTACTGTGGACAGTTTACTTAAATAGAATCATGTGATATGTGGCCTTTTGTGTTTGGCTTATATCACGTAGCATGCTTTAAATTTCTCTTATTCATATGGTCATATGATAGTCCATCCCATATATACTCTACATTATTTAGCTTATTATTTAGTAATAATTTGTGGGGGTATAGTGGTTTCGCTGCTGGGGATGTAAAACTTTAAAAGGTCTTGTTTTCAAGAAATTCAGAACATTCCATGAGGTAGGAGATACATAAAGAGAATAACATAACAAAGTCAGACTTAAACTAATGGAGTATAGGATTTGGAATGAAACATTGGGCTAGAAAGGTAGGAAGGGGCAAACCATGAAAACAATGAAGGGTCGTGGTGTCAGGCCAAGAAATACTCTGAAAAAGGAAAAACGGTGCCTTTAGGAATAGCCTTCCTATCATTTTCTTCTTTTTCACCCCCCAGTGCCCAGAGACCACTAAGCCCTTAAACACACATACCTATGCCCATCCTAACTCAATAAATTACTCTGTCATTTTTCAGACCTACCTCTATAAAGCACTCTCCATTCATCCAAATCAGGAAGTAATCTTTTTCTTTACAAATTCTAAGCTTTTTATATCTTTGTAATAATATGTATCATATAGTGTTATATGCTAAAACAACTGCAATTTTTCCTGTTCATCTGTCATCTAAGAGCAAGGACAGTATCAGGTATTAGAAATCTCAGCAGCATAACTGTTGAAAGGGGAAATGGATAACTGCAGATCTGACTGAAAGCCCGTCTCTAGAAGAACGTGAACACAGACGGCCAGCTGCAGAGAAGAACGTAGGTGTGAAAATAACAATACGAAACAGACACACAAAAAAGCACAGATGAGAAAGGTCACAGGTAGCTGGAGATACAGAAGCAAGCGGGTGACTGAGTGTCCGTCATGTGCAGGACAAAACACCAGAGATTCATCACATTAGATTTTCTCAGTAACATATAAGCCTCATATTATTAGCATCATCTTACAGGAAAACAAACAAGTTTAAGAAAGTAATAAATACACGGTGGAAGTAGTATTTTATAAGCACTGCTTAACTACAGGGACATGCACCCTATCTGCAGCACTGCCGCCCTGCTTTCCTACCTTTCCTCTCATAACTGCACCTAAAATGCACAAACAGAAGCTGGTATTTTTACTTTTTGCTTAAAAACACCAATGTACATAGCTAACCAGTACATAACTAGTTATATCATGAAATATGCTCAATTGGGTCACACTGTCAATAAATTCTAGGGTCGAACTGATAAAAAGGAGTACTTAAACACTGCTCGTTAAAGTGAAATATCCACACACGTCCTCATTTTACATCCAGCAAGCGAGCATGTTATTTTCAAATTATATAATGTTGCCATATAAGTAAAATGCTTCAAAATTTAATAATCTAAGCAACGTCCCTAATTCACACCAAGGCTGACTTGAAATTTGTTCTGAAACTGAGAGAAGTCTTTTTAAATACAGCATTACAACTAAAGACAAATGTCATAAAATAATTTAAATTCTTTACCACTAGTAGGAAGGACATAGTTTTTTCACAGTATTTGCAATGATCAGGAATTATTTGGATGGTTTTTTACATTACTCTCCTCTTTACAGTTTATTATGAAATTTATCAGTACTATCTATATTCAATGACAAATGATAATTGGTTAGTAAATAAAATACTATTTCAGTGATACTATAGGAAGAGAGGATCATCTATACGTATGCAATAATTACAAACAGAAAAAAGCTTAAAAACCTATTTTTCTACTTAAAATATCAAAAACTCTCTAATACAAAACATCTGTGCAAGCATAAGCAGGGCTGGCGTGCCGTCTACGTAATTAAAAAATCCCTCCGATCTACGCCACTTGAAGCAAACAGTTGTAGCAGGCAAAAGAGCTCCTCGAACCATCATGTCTACTTTTCAGGGCTGATGTTAATCACAAATACTTTTAGATATTTCACCAATTGCAGTTTTTATGTTTAGAAGTTTGTTTTTTTTAATCCAAAATGATGCTAAATGTTTGAGTCAATGGAGCTATTTCTGCCTGCCTACGCTTGAGAACTCACCACATGTTCAACACTTTCTGGCAGCTATACACAAAAAAAAAAAGAGAAAGGAAAGAAAAAAATAAAAAACAAAGGAAAAAAGAGAGAGACAGAGAGAGAAGAGAGAGATCATCAGAAACAGCCCACAATGAAATCATGGTTTTCATGCTTCATTTTCCAAGCAACATTACTATAATTTAAATTTTTATTCTACAATTAATTTTTCTAACACTTATAGACAAAGGGATAATCAACGGTACAGCAATAACTTTCATGCAATATTCCCAAATATCAGAAGTTACAATGTTATTTTAAGAATTTTAGCCAGTTCTTAAGTAACTTTTGCATAAAAATATTTACTAGAATAACACTATTAAATTTAATGATTAAAGTACATACTGTATACCACTTATCTGACATGCACCTATTCTCAGAAAAAGAATTCTGAAACAATTATATGTTATACTAAATCTTCCACATGCAGAGTTTAAGAACAAAAATTTTAAGAACAAACAAGACTAATACATACTTGGTTTCATCCATCACTTCCACTTCTGTAGGGGCCGTGATGGGTGCATTTGAACGTCCTGCAGTCGGGTCGTCTGTGTTTAACTCTCCGTTGGTAGAACTTACAACCTGTTTTAAAAAAGAAGAAATATTTAAGTATTACGTATTTCTCTTTCTCTCTCTCTCTCTCTCTCTCTCTCTCTCTCTCGCTCCCCCTCACACACACACATATATACACATTAAAGGTTAAAGTATTTAAGTTAGAAAGTTATTGTAAAAAATACAAAACAATTAGTAGGTGGTTGTTCATACCTGAACATAGTAGTAAGGCTAGCATTTTATTAAAGATCAAAATCATCTTATATGTGCTATTCAATTTACTTTCATTTAAAGTGTTCTGCCTTCTGTCTCTTCTATGCTTTTGAAAGTTAACCCTTACACTAATGTCTTAACCAGTTCCTTCCTGTGTACCTACTTTCTTTGGTTCACTGCTGCATCATAAAGTACTTCCCTTAAGAACTTTTAAAATTGCTCCTGCCCATGCAGCATTCCCTTTGACCTGTAATCCTGTTCAGGTTGCCACCTCACACTGCCAATTTAAATAAATGGCAACATCATTAATCCTCAAATGCAGAAGTCACTATAATTTTTCTTTGACTTAAACCCCACATTTAATCTATTAAGAGAACCTGTTAAACTCTTCCTGAAAGATATCTCACATTTAATCAGTTCTCATCACCTGTTACTTCTAGGACACCAGTCCAAGCCACCAGCAACCTCTTATAAGAATAAAAGTGAAGTGAAAGCAAAAGCTGACCTTCTGCTCTTACTTACACCCTAAGTGCATTATCCATCCACACAGCAGCCAGGATGCTTCTTTTAAGATGTAAATCACACAAGGTACAATTTTCTATTTAAAACTCCAACTGTTGGCTTCCTATTTCACAGACAATAAAATCTGTACTCCCTACCACAGCTGACAAAGTCCCGCGTGACCTGATACCTGCCCACCCCTCTGATCTCAGACTACCTTCCCCTCAGGTCACCAACCTCCACCCAGTGTCAAGCTTCTTTCCGACTTAAGATTTTAACATTATTGCTGTGAACACTAATACTCTTCTAACTTACTAGCTTTCTTTTTAGCTTCTCAGAGAACACCTTTCTGTCACACCTCAAATTTGCATGTACAGTTTCATGTTATACTTTATTTAAAATTCTTTGTATTTATTAGCTGATATATATTCTCTCACTTTTCTTTCCTTCTGACATTCTGACTCCATCAAAATTAAATTTTGTAACAAGAGGAACCTCATCTTGTTCTGTGCTATACCTTCCATGGAACAGGGCCACAAAGTATTGTTCCTACACACATACATACATGCACAAAATCTTAAGAGAAAGATTGTAACAAAATGCCTACTTCTACAAATTCTCTTGGTCCTGCAAATTCACATTAGGGTTCTGTTTCTTCCTTTCCTCTTATCACTAACACCAAAGGAAAAAAACCTACCTAACTGCTTGAATTTTTATAAAATTTCTCATTAATTTATTCACTATTTGCAATCTGTTCTCTCAATTTTAGAAATTTAGGAAGCAATCTCTTGAAAGTTACCAGTAAGTCCTAGAAAATGTATTCTGTGAGCATTGCTCATCAACTGGCACCAGCTGATCACTCTGGATTAAGACAGCTAGCCTAAAAACCCAGCTCTACTACTTACCAGCTATGTGACCCTGAGAATGACACTCCACCTTGCTAAACCTCAGTGCTCTGAACTATGAAAGGGGAAACAGCAGTATGTATTTAATATGGTTGCCATGAGGATGAAATGAGATCAATACATAAATATCAACACATATAGCATACATATATCAATATGTAAGACACATACACAGAAACACAGTGCACAAGGCCTGATTTATAGTAAAAGATCAGTAAGTGCTGACCATCACTAACTACAAACTTCTCTAATAATGGCTTCAATTAGTACCTCCACATAGAGGAGACCCGAAGTCCACCCACTCACCCACATCTTCAGGAGGCTGGACTCAGTTTGGCTTCTCAACTCAGCACTTCTAAAATTAAATTTATCATGCTACCTTTTAAACCCATTACTTCTCCTGTGGCTCCTGTTGAAGTTAAAGTCCTACCATCTTCCCCTACTTCCAAGTTCAAAATGAATGTAAGAATCATCTTTAATGTTTCCTGTGTACCTTAGTTACTTTTTTATCAGAAAAAAAAAATAGAGAGAGAGAGGCATGAGCACCACACTGGACAGCTGACTACTAGATGGAAGAGTACTAATTTGCAAAGTTTCTTATTTGTAAAACTTAACTCAAAAGTTGAAAGTTTACAACATTTCAAGCACTGTCCTAGTTACTTGGGATTCCACAATAAACAAAACAGACAAACACTCCTTCTTTGTGGACCTGATATTTTACTGTGGTTGCTCTTCTCAATCGAAGAACAATCAACATATGGAGCCAAATTCTGAAATACGCAATTCTGCTTCCTATATCCTATGTGAAACACACACTTAGAAATGAACACTGTATTTGAGTTTGTGAAGACAGCGTAAAGAACGACCTTGACCATCTTCAGAGATAACTCAAAGACCAGAATACTGTAACACCTAAGTTGTCCTCTCTGTTTCTGGGGCTTCCTGTTTCCCCCTTTCTGTTATTGTGTTTTTAGTCAATTTTTCTCTTTATTTTGTTCTCTTTCTGAAAACATTTCAAAATAATGATTTGCTCTAATTATTGAACATGATTTGGTTCTTTATTCTTAATTTCAAAATGTCAGACTCCTTGCTCCAAGAAGGAAAAGAGCAAGATTCTTCTACTTATTATTTTAGAGCACACAGTGGTTAAAAGGCAATTCAGTGAATAGTTTCCATTTCTCTTCCAATATAATATTCAACAGATTTCTCTTGCTCATCCTAGGTAGCGAGAGACTGCACCTCAAATTAATTATAGCATCTTTTCTAACATGTCTTTCCTTATATAACTTAAAATTCAAATATTTCAAATTCCAACAACAGTAACTATATATTCTCCAGCCAACAGTAACTACATATGCATTGAAATAACATAATCTGATTGATTTCACTTCACTGGGGAAGACTGCACAGCTGATTTTGACATGCTTCACTTTATTGAAAGGTTTCAAATGACCAGAGACAGACTGGAAGGAAGTAACACCTTCCCACTTGTAATTTTTCTAGGGTTTCCCAGATTCTTTAAACCTCTGAGAAGAGGTCAATACCCTAGGATCAGAACAGAATCAATACAGGTCAGAGCTATGACATAAAACTACTGCTGTCCTCCATAAAGTCAGCCTGCTTGTCACAGTGACTTGTGAGTAATCACGGCACTACAATGTTCCCGTTTAAAGTTAGAAGTCTTTCTTACAAAGGAATTTTACCTAGGAAAAATGAAAATGAAATATTATAATGTCATTATATCCCTGGAAGCCTAAATTAATCAACTAAGAAAACAGTTTTAACAGCCAAAATTTAAAGGCTGATTCAATTTAGGTGACATTTCTAGAATTACAACTTGTAGTAGAAAAAGGCTAATTTCCTTTAATGGAATATATAAAAATGACAGATGCTCTGAGGTTTGACATTTTAAAAAATAATTAATGTGTTTTACAGGTTTACTGTTGTTATTCTTAAAGAATTCCTCTGACATTCCCAATTTGACAAGAAACTTAAGAACAGTTCTTATCTTAAGAAAGAAGGCAACTGGACTCCAGGCTCGTTTCACTAGCAGAGCTCAAGAGGCTGTGCTGGGAAAACAGCCCACAGACAGGGAGATAAACAACAGCTCTTTCAACAGACGCCTGCCTGTCGTGCCTAATTCCAACAATTATTCTCATACATTTCAATACAAAAGTAGCACACACGTAATTTTTAAATGTAAGTTAATAACTTTTCAAAGATAAGAGATTCACACCAGCTATTTAAGACTACTATCTATTATTCCTCTGATGCTTAATGATGTACTCTGTGTTTTCACCACCGAGATACTTCTGTCTAATCTTTTTTCATATCATCATTACCTGTATTTGTATTTCTGGTGTTATATTTATTGGCCAAAATATCTATCACTTATTATAACAATGTTCCTCTTTCATCTTCTTCAACAGTGCCTGGCTGCTCAGCACATCCTTCATACCATTTGCAATTCTATTTCTTCCTTTCCCTTCGGTGCTCAAAAATCAACTTATTCAACCAAAGGTTCCCTCAGCATGTCTCATTTCTCCACAATCCTGCGTATGTTTCCTCTCTGTGTAGTACACTCTTTTTCTAACCCTTCTACTGTCTGCAGCTGACTGCTACTGATACTTTCGTCTTAGTTTAGGTTTTCCAAGAAACTTTTTCCAGGAAGTTCTGACAAGAGAATGCCAAACAATCTGGAAGTATAATACATACTATGTTAATAGTTTTCAACACAGTAATACCTTTAGTGTTTGTCTTGTCTCTTACAATTTCAAGTAACAATGAGCTCAACAGAGTACGCTACAGTGTAAGGCACAGCTACAATGGAACTAGAGGTCAGCACTACCTGCTGCCAGCGGGACATCTTAAAATTGAATTTCAAAAACCTCATTTGCCAAGAAGAAACATACCACAAAGGGACCGCCATTGAACTTTCTTTCCTACTCCCCATTAAAAGGTATCTTCCGATTATTTTTCAACTGATTTTGTTTCTCTTCATCTCTCATACCCATTATTTTCCCTTAGCTACGGACTTTTGATAGCTGTGTCCCTAGCTCAGATTTCTCTTCCTTCAAAAAGTCTAATCTAGTCAAGTAGTGCCCTAACTACTTCTCTTTACGAGTACTCAAAATCTTCAGAATGCAGTCTGAACTTAATAACAAGACCTACTGAACGCACCATGATTTGCTCCTGCCTAACTCCCAAGCTCATTTCTTAGCACATACCACACCGACTGAATTCAATTTCTCAGCATGTCTCATTTCTCCACAATCCTGCATATGTTTCCTCTCTGTGTCCAGCTTTTTCTAACTCTTTTTCTAACCCTTCTACTGTCTCCAGCTGACTGCTACTGATACTTTCGTCTTAGTTTAGGTTTTCTAAGAAACCTTTTCCAGAAGTTGACTCACTAAATCCAGGTTTCGTGTCTTTCCTACATAATTTCCTAGCATTTTGTGCTCTTTACTTATCAGAAAATACTCCCTATTTATCAGTCTCTTTTGCTGACTGAAATCTCTGTGGGGAGAGACACTATATTTCTCTATTCTTCTTTTCATTCAAAAAACCTAGAACACTGCCTAACATCTAACAGTCTTTTATGGAGGTATTTTGGGAATAATGAATGGCCAGGAAACGAAACGTACTAGATCAAATTCTCAGTCATACTCATTATTACCGATTCTGAGGGGGAACATAAACAGGTAAATGGGATTGTGGTGGAGGTTTTCCAAAACACAAGGAGATCAACAATTACTCAGAATAAAATTTTCAATATTTGAATATCGTTCTTAGCCTTTTCAGTGGGAATAGATAATCAAATGTATAGCTGTAAATTCACATGATTTTGCTAAGGAGGCAGAATAAAATAAAAGTTCTATTTGACAATACTGTGTTTTGGCTGTGCCTCTGTATTTCATTTATCAGAGACAGCTAAATATATTGGTCAAGTTTCTTCACAAAAACAAAGCAAAAACTCTACTTAGTTAAGCCCTTCCTAAACTTTAGCCTCTAAGCTACTCTTTTAAAATTAAATGTTAACAAAACAGTGAGGTGGAGGTATTAGTATCTCTCTATTGATAAATAATCTGAGACAGAATTATAACCAGATCTGACTAGAGGTCGTGCTATGAACTACAATGCCATCCTTTTTGTAACTGTATACCTGGTCTATTAGAAAATTATGCTGGAAAGCATGGAGTTCAAGTTTATTAGACGCAAATCTAAAATAACAAGTGTCTACAGATCTTTTTATAGGTCAAAAATGGCAAGACAGCTCATCTTGCATGTCAACTATACACAGCCTGGACTGCTTTCTGGTGCTGTGCTGAGAACAATGATCAGTTCTATGGGTACGGGTGCATGACCAAGACAGAACGCCACAGGCACAGAATGGCTCATTTTAGGCTAACTGCCGATACATGATACGTCTGTATCATGTTGTATTACCAGAAAGCTATCAATTTTTTTTAACTGAAATGTCTTCCTGAGAAACCATTTGATATGCTGGGAGAAATGTACAAATAACTCTGTGAAAACACGTGAAAAAAAATAGAACATGAAGTACTTAGGGGAAAAACCAGTTAAATTCATTCCCCCTTTGGTAGTCCAAAGGGGTTCCATGAGCCACCTTTAAAAATCACATAAAAAGTAAGCAGCAGCTGTGAGAACACTTTTGTGACAGTGGCACAAAACAGGCAGGAGAGGTTTCTAACAGCACTTATACGGTAATGCGGACAACAAGCAAACCAATTGGAAACCAGTAAACCGATTTAGATACAGACACAATTTCTTTTTGTTATGCAAATTAAAATACTTTGCTCAATTACATATTTCAATGATGTGAACTGACATGACAAAAAAATTTATCATTCCAAGCATCCTTGCATCTGAGTCTTTCGCTCTAAGACTTTTACAGAACTATTTAAATATTTCAACCATGTACGAATAGAAATTCCATAGACTACAAAATTCTACAAAAATAGCTGGCTACATTAATTTAAATTTCCCCTGAAATTTAACAGTGAGAAAGCATGAGAGCTCCTAAGATTTAATCATGAATTTATTTTTAGAGTTTAAATAAATTAAATCCAGATTAGATTCATTTGATTAAATACACATTAAAAGTGCAAAACTGATAAAATATAATGGAAAATTGTTCAGGTGGAAATATGTAGAAGAAAAAATAAAGCACATAAAAATGCTAAAATGAAATGGATTGAGATAACACTTGTTATTACTTTAAGCCAGCATACAGATTACCTTAAACTTACATTTTAAAAGACATGAGACTCAGTAACCTCTCCCTACTTCTGCAATACGCTCAAACAATTAAAATTTAGAGGGCATAGGAGAGCAGAATACAGTAGCTGTCCTTAAATATATTGAAAAAGGAGAAAGAGGAACCAATCCTAAATGAGGGTTGCTTAAAATCTGTGTGAACATCTTTACAATTTAGAGTAACACTTAATAAACACTTATCATAGAAACTGTCTTCTCCAAGTACAACAAAACGTTCCACTACAAAAATCAAGAGTCTTGAGAACTAATGTTGAAAAAATTAGACACTGATGAATTTAGTTTGAAAAAGCCAACATCAATGATAAGGAAATGATATAAAATGTTCTATTATCCAAAACACTGATATTTAGCTTATTATTGAAAAATCAAGCTCAACACATATTTCAAATAATAGCTAATTTTTCTAACCTGTTATGACAAATAGTATTGCACATACTTGCAAAATGAACAAAGACAAAATCTTAGTACCCCTGTTGGTCTTTATAGACCATGTTAATTTTGTTTTTTGGTTAAATAACAAAAGAATAGAATTATGGATAGACTGCAGCAACAAGCTTTCCATTAGGATATGAAATCATGCCATGAGTTTCAAAAAAGGGTTAGTTGTATAAATCTGGGGAATAATCACTCATGCAAAAATCAGAAAATACCTGTACCGAGCCACCATGTCTGTCTGCTGCAAGGTGAGCTCTCAAATGATGGGGATTTGCCTGCTGGGAGTCCCAAGCTGCCCTGTGGTCTGCCGACTGCCATTTATTTAATGCATGTACATGCATGGAAGAAGAAAAACCCAATATGTTAAACATCTCATCCTCATAAAATATAATACAAATGTATAAAAGGAAATTTAAAATACCCTTACTAATCTGAATCGCAGATGCAGTTTTTTGTATATACTGTAAAATGTGGAAAGATTTTAGCTAAATTGTGTAAAGATAATAAATAGAACCTTATAAAGAATTAAAAGGACTTTAGAAGTCACAGACTCCCCCATCTAATTTTCTAAATGAAGTTAACAAAAAGCAGAGAAGTAAAAATGGTATGCCCGTGAAAGCACTCCAATTAAACAGTGACTGTACCAAAAAGACATCCAATGTTTTCTTACAGTGGAAGTCCACATTGGTTTTTCTCATGAAGAGCTATTTTAAGCAACGTAAAATGTCCTCAAAAAGTTGTTCTTAAAATTGTACAAAACGTTTCTTTCTTGCCTAGCATTCTGTTTCTGATTGTAAGGATAAACTGTAAGAATTGTAGGAGAAAACAGGAAAATTCTTTGAAAAGTAAGGTCCATACTCTGGTTTCTCTTCAGATCGTATAAATCTTTCGCCTTTTGAAAAGTAAGGTCCACTATGCAGGAAGAATATTATGAGACTATGATAAAACACTTTAAAAAAAAAAACAACAATCTTATACGTATGACTCACTTTGCTTCCTCCATTTTTTTATATCTGGTTAAAATTAAAAGGCCCACTTCCATGAAGCAGGCTGAAAATTCTTGATGCCTTAGATCTCCTGGCAAATCTGCACGGCAATAAGCAGAACTAAGTAATAATCTACTAGTACAATTAAGCATAATTTCTTAATAGGGGTCAATTTCTACACTTCAGGAAAATGTGTACGGCACTAACAAAAAGACAGGAGAGGAATACAGTATCTTAGTTATTATATGTTCTGCATCAGCTGCTTAAAATGTGTTCTCACATTTCAGACAGAAAGTATCTCCATGAAGATACTGAAACACTGAACATTTTCCTAAGGTCGCAGAGCTGCACAAAGTGTAGAAGGGACTCCAACTCAGAGTTCAGTGCTTCACAATAACATTTCCCTGCTCCTTACTCGAATTTCACATGTTCTAAAATCCTCAGTACTCTCCTTTCTTTCTCAGCAAAGACAAAGTGCTAAGTACCCTAGGGCCTACCAAATGGGTGACCTGAGCAACCCTTTTGGGAGGAGATGTTAACTTTAACTGTGAGATATGAACAAGTGTTGTGGCATGGTTTCCTAAATTAAATTGTACAATGCAAAATTACGTATTTCATGGCATGAAGCATATCATCAAAACCATTATGACAGTTCCATAGTCTTTTTCATTAAACCTTTCAAATTCATAACCAGAATTTAGCAGATTTGTAGCTTACACTGAAATAAATTACATAAAATCAAATTTACACAATGTGACAACGATGCCAAAACTGAGACATCCAGGACAATATGCAACATTTTAGGCCCCAAAACTTTCTGACAATGTAGTAAAAACTAAGCACTCTCCTTAGAATAAACGATTACACAAATTTAATGTTTTAATTACAGTTATGGGACACCTGGAACTTCAATCATTCACTCTAGATTATCAATTATTTATCTAGGGTTGCAGTCATTTGAAAGCATTTACTTTTCCCCTTGGAGATAATGAACTGCGAGTTTCTCATAAAGCTCGGTGCTGACTGATGACAAGTATCTAAGCGAGTTCTTCTAGATACACAGCTTTTCTATAAGGATGCCAATCTGTACACACAGATCTCAGATTTAATAGAAGCCTTTACCTATGGAAAAATTACTTATGTGTATGTGAAAGTACATACTTTTATGTATCAGCTGTATATGTGTCATATATATACATATTTTCCTACATTTAGTACAAAAAGGACTGCACAAATAAAACAGTCCCCACCCTTAGTGAGTTCACAATCTAACAAGAAATGTCTCAAATATGTAGGAAGTTTAGCCTAAAATATTTAAATTATAATTTAATTCAACAGTAAAAGATTTTTGTGTATTACAAGACTTAACTGTTCATGTGAAAAAGTTCAGAGAATATCCCTTAAAGATCGTCTTCCAACTATATTTAAGAAATTAACTCTAGTTTGTGAAACAAAAACTCTTAAGTCTCAACTTCTGAGCCATTTTTTTCTACTTCTAGTTTCTTACTAGGATCTTTAACCTAACTATATTTTATATGTGAATTAATTTAAGTGAGACCCTTTATTATACCTGTGTTTCACTGTGAAAATTTTAGAATCAATCTTTTAAAATTGGCTGTGCCTTGCAGTATAAAATTGTTACATACCTATACTCCCTAAAACGTAGTATTTTATTTTGCTATATAGGTTTGAGTAGGTGCTGTTCTATCCATTAATTTTCATCTCATTTTAACTCTCAAACTTTGACAAGATTAAAATATGTAAGAGTAAAGAAAAACAATATACTATCCTCTGCTAGAAGTTATAACCAAAAATGTGTACATACTAATTCGAAGTGATAGCAAAATTTTAAATCAAAGATAATTTCAAGAAAGCTTCCTTTTACAAAAAAGAAAACACTGGTCAAAAATCTCAATCTCAATCTTTCCATTCAGCTACTAAGGAAACATGAACTCTTCATAATAAATATTCTATGCCTTCTCTTAAACTAAACCAAACAAAGTGGATTACTTTGTTCTCAAAAAAAGGCTGTATTTTAAAACTAACTCACACTGTCTAGCGGTTCACACTCCTCAAATGCACTTATTTTGTCATTTTCCTTTAAAAATTCCATTGCTTTTCAGGCTTATCTCAAAAGCCACCTTTTCCACTAAATTTTTACAAGACCCCCACTTGTTTACATGCCCCCTCTGTAGGACATTCATAATATATTTCATGTGTAACAGTGTATTTTGCTTAGAACTGTATTTTGTATATTTACTGCAATAGTCATGATAATAGTAACACTGGCCGCAAGAGTTAATATATGCTAGGAATAAGCATGCATTTTATAGATTAGAAAACTGAGGTTTTGAGAGATAAATGAATTTGCCAGAGTTAAGCCACATACATGTATGTCTGATCCCATTGCCTAAGCTGTTAAGTACATAACACTTCACTCATTACAAAATCATTTTTATAGATTATACTGTCTTCCTTATTTCTCCATTTCTAAATAATGTGTAGAAAAGAGCTTTACAGAGCAGAAACTGAGTAATTTATTGAACTAAAACAGACGAGTTAGAAGCAGAGCTATCACAGCTCATCATAAGAGTATCAAAAAAGGTCCAAATAGAATACTGAATATTACTCTGTTTATACTAATTTAAATCATCAATGAATTTGCAACTAAACATTTCAGTGTTACAATTAAACTAATATAAACATTAAGGGAACTATTTCATTAAAACCACAAGTATTTTCAGCCCTTCAATATGTCTGTCTGGTATTTTACCTGTTAAAGAAAAAGGGACACCTATTGATGTTGAAGTAAGATATTTCATATCTAAAAAAGGGCACCCAACCTGATTTTTGGACTGCTGCATCTTATCTCTGTGTGGATGTGTCTCTCTGTTTGATGAGAGAGCAGGATCTTGCTGAACTGCACCCACTGGAGTAGGCTACAACGTAAGAACACTTGTTAGCACGGCATTCTACTTCAGAAATCTTATTTAAAATCGTTTTTAGCTGCTTAAAAGGACCAAGAAAAAGCAAAAGACACTGTTAAATAAATTAAGACTTTAAGAAGCAATATAATTCTCAAAACATGCTGTTCAAGTTAACACAGTAAAGGGAATGTAACTACTAACATGTTTTAAAACCACTTCAATTACTTTTATTTACTTTTATAACTTTAACAGATCTAATGCTTATTTCATTTTAGGTTACTTTACCAAAAATGAAAATGTATCTACTTATGTCTTATTTCCAAAACTAATGCATAAATAGACTATGCTATCTTAACAAAATTAAAGGAATGATATTTTAAAATAAAGTTTCTTATAATAGATATTTTGACTCAGAGAAGCTTATAAAACTCTAAATTTTTCAAGTATTACATTAATTTAATGAGAATTTTATACAAGAAGAACATATTTGATATTAAGAAGCAAACCAAAATGAAAGACCAAAATACTTCATCACTCTAAAAAGCAGTACATCCAAACATAAGGTACTTACAAAATACAAATGATAAATGCCACCTGAAAAATATCCCAAAACAGGAAGAAAAGTAAATCCTTTAAAAAAAAAACTTATTTATTCATAACTCTTTTAAGTTGAATTTGCACTATTAAAGGGAAAATAAACATTATGAATAATCTTTCAAAATATACCACAGAATACTCACCAGCTGTTTACCAATCCAGTCATATTCATAATCAAACATATATCCTTTTCGATCAAACAAGTCAGTAAAAAGCTTTCTTAGGTAGTCATAGTCTGGCTTTTCAAAAAAATCTAGCCTCCTCACATAACGAAGATATGTTGCCATTTCTTCTAGAAAGGAAATAAACATTATTCTAATTATAATTTTCTTTAACAATAATAAAATTAAATGTCTAAGAGAACACTGAACTATAAAAAATACTAAAAAGTAGCAAAATTCTATTTCAGTTTAAATTTCTGAGTCCAATAACCAAAGCGGAAAATAAAAGGAAAAGAAGTAAGGATAAAAGAAAAGCAAGAAGTTTAAGTTTAACCATTATTTTTGTTTCATTTCATTAGCAAAGACTGTAAGTTTTATTTTAAAATATTTTAATAGAAATCTTGAGCCATATTAGAGGTTGAATTCACTAAACACAGTAACATACAATTATTTAATTACAAAGCACTGTACTTAGTGCATAAATTTAAAATTTACTTAAAATATTGGTGAGAAGTGATGTATATGAAAACATCTGTACCTTGCTGGATTTCCTTTAAAATCAGTGACATACACTAATTTACCAAAAGAAGACTCAAATTCCTAACTTTGGTTATAATATTCTAAACAAATGACACAACAAAACAAAGCCAAAACAGACCTCAAAAATACAACATCAGAGTAAAGTGTAAAGTTTTCTCTTCATTTTGAGCAGAAAATTAATAATTATTTGGTAATATACAAATCTCTGTAAACCATTATAATTCTCATAGTGTGTGTGCACGTGTGCATGTGTGTCTTAAAGGTCATATTTTTCAAAAGGGAAAGAAGAAAAAAATAGACAAAATTAGTTTAAAAAAAAGTATTCCACCATGAGGTATAGAAGTTACTGTAATAAGAAATCATAGGTTACCTATTTTTTGATACCTTGACAGTGAGACCTAGCTCTTTTCCTGGTCCATTTCACTCATGGATGGCCAGTAAGAAAACAGTAATGTGCGGCCCAAGGGCAACAACAGCGATGCCCAGGGACTTTCTCAATATTCTACTTTATGGCTAATTAGCCCCTCAATTTACTTCAGCACCTCTGTTTCTCCTGAAAAATTTCATAGAGCCTTCTTTAACATAGCAGCCAATCTGCCTGCACTAAACTGCTAGTACTAACAGCCAATATTTAATATTCCACTTCTAGAGGTTATAGCAAGAAAGAAAAACATATGAATAGTAAGCAAACTTAAGAAAGAGCCACCTCAAATTATAGTGATGATATTATTATAATAATGCCAGCACCAGTGAATATTGAAGTGAGATTGGGACTCAGTCTCATAGCTCCAAATTTAGTTCTTTGCACTGACCTGTTTTCTTTCTTTTTGGTACTGAGAACTGAGGTCCTGAATTGAACTCAGGACCTTAAGCTTGCCAGGCAGGCACTGTGCCACTGAACTACAGAGGCTGCACTGACTTTTGCTGCACAGAGTGCAACTGATATTGTAACACAGTAACAACTTATTCTTAGTCTGTAAATGATTTAGAAAAATTGAACAGATTTTTGTTGGTTTAGACTTACCATAAGTTTACATCAAGACAAATTCATTTTAAAAAATGTATGTAACTTTCTAACATAAAATTTATCTTAAAATTAGTAGACAAGTAACATTACACTGATTGAAAATTAAATGTTACTACGAATCTTCCCTTTTATGGCTAACATTTAACCTCAAATGACTAACACTGTGCACTAAAGCTTTATAACTGATAATCTTCAGCAAGTATTTTAATTTATTAAAAGTATGTCACAGAAGAAAATACTACTTCAGCTGGCACTAGCTACTATTATGAAAAATATTGATTTTCTTATTACTAACACCATCTTGCTAAACAAATATACAAACTGTCCCTGTGGTCTATGCATCAATTGCTGGAAACTTTTAGATCACATTCTTAAAGTGGTCACTCTTTTTAAAGCATGCAAAAGTATAAACTTAAGCAATTAAAATTAACAGTGCTATTTTTGTATATATGCACATTTATCAGCTTGGCATTATCCATTACCTGGAAAGTTTTCACACAACACTTCTATTGGTGTAGCTCGTTTTGTATCTCCGATTTTCTGATACCTCTCTTTTAATGTTTCTGCCTAAAATAAAAAAAAAATCCTGAGAATGTGGTCGTTTTAAAATTATTTACTTAAAAGGCAGAACCTTAACATATGCTAACATTTTATGAAATCCAATAAAAAAAACACAAAAATAATTACCTTTAAGCCTTGCCAAGGAAGACTGCCTCTCAAAAAATACATGAACATATGACCTAAAGCTTCTAAATCATCTCTTCTACTCTGTTCTGAAACAGAAGAGAAATATAAACATCTTTTTTCTCTACCAATGAGCCATTCAAGAATGGAAAACTGATTCTTTCATTGTATACAAATTCATTTTCAACAGTTCAATATATAAATACAAACCAAATTTATAGATCTAGTACCTATAAATGACAAAATCATTATTTAACCTATGTTTTTACATTAATATTCACGTATTTTAAAAATATGCCATTATGCTTTTAAAATGTTACTACAGATTCATTTAATTGATTAGATATCAATTATGGAAATACAGGCCAAGGGAAAAGATATCTACTGTCAAATGAAGAGCCACTGTTTACTATAGGTCCATCAAGATTCAAAACATAAAATTCTGAGGAGCCCAAGAGTTTAATGTTGAACTTTATTTAACCCTACTCTTAAACTTACATACAGGCACAAAATTCTACCCCACATACTCGCAGTTAACTAAAAGCAGTTAGTATTATATGTAACATATTTTAAGAAACACTCATTATACATACCAACATTAATATCTGTTCCACTGCCACACACACAAAAATGCTACTGCTGCTAAACAAATTGCCATCTTCAAATAGTTGTTATTTTGTTTTAGTAATAAAATAAGTTATAGCACAAAACTGAATGATAATCACAAAGGCTCAGAGAACTACTTATAAATATTTGCTAATAATTATTTTTAATGTTTTGTCACTGAATTTAAATATTTAAGACTTTTAAAAGTTTTAAAATAAAACAAAATGCTAACACTGAGAAGACAAAAACACTTTAGTAAGAGATATTAACATGTAAGATGTTTCATCCAGATGAATAATCATCATATTATCTTAGCAATATTATGTTTTCAGAAAAGCAAAGACTTCAAAGTATGAATCTGAAAGGGTCAGAAAATGATTTTGTTTTTACTATGCATTTTTATAACATTCTATACTTCTGCAGATAGATGTTTGTACTAATATTTAATCAACACCCATCTTCCCAGTAGACTACAGGTTGTAGACTAGCATATGTCTCCCTGTTCATCCCCCAAAGCCAAGTATAATGGCTGGCACAGAGCTGGCTCTGGGCTCCTAAGTCTTGGGGACCTTAAGAATGAAAAATCACGCAAAGAAAAAATATTTCTAAACTCTAGCTGAGAATTAGAATCATTTTTGAAACTCTTCAGGAACTTAGTAAGTAGGCTACTGTGGATGACTGATTTCTTGGGTCTGAAATGGAGCGGAGAAAATGCATTTTTTAACAGAACAGCTTAGATGATTCTAAAGTATAACCAGACTGGATAATAAATGAAAATGGAATCTCTTTTACTGAAGTGTAATTTGCATGTAATAAAATATACCCATCATAAAAGTAAAATTTGATAAGACACCTGTAATAACTACTACTACAATCAAAAAGCTATTTATTGATTGATTTATTTAGAAACAGAGTCTTGCTATGCAGTGCAGGATGGCGTTGAACTCACTAAGTAGCCGGGCTGGCCTCAAACTCGCAGCAATCCCCCTGCATCAGCCTCTCAAGTGCTGGAATCACAAATGTGTGCCATCGTGCCCATCTTCAAAAAGCACTTTAAATACTCTGTGAATCCTTTATTGTTAAACTCCCTTTCTAAAGTCTTGGGCTACCATTTATCTGCTTCTCACTATGGATTAGATTTTATTTATTGTAGATGTGCACATGAATAATATGGTACACATTTGTCTGAATTCTCTCACTCATTATACTTTCATTATTAATCCATACTGGTCCATGCGTTAGCAGTTCATTATTTTATTGCTCAGTAGCATAACACAACATATTTATCTATTCACCCACTGGTAGATATTCTAGTAGTTTTCAGTTTGGGACTATGATGGAAGGAAGGCTGTTGTGGACATTCTTATGTAAGTCTTGATGTGATGTGCATTTTCACTTCTGTTGGGTATTTAGTAGTGGTATCACAGCATCATGTTAACTATAGGTTTAACCTTGTAAGAAATTTCCAAACTGCTTTCTAAAGGGGGAATGTCAGGTTGTATTTCTACTAGCAACACACGAAAGTTTCAGTTGCTTTAAAACCTATCCAACATTTAGCACTGTGGGTCTTTTAAATTTTGCCTATGCTAATAGATATGAAGTGTTAGCTTATAGTGACTTAATGTAATTTGTATTTCCCTGGTGATTAATACATTATTGGTTACCCATCTTTTTATGAAGTGTTTGTTCAAATATTTGGCCCATTTTTAAAGCTAGCGTATACAATTTGTAAGAGTTCCTTGTATATCCTGAACACAGGTGATTTTCATAATACTTTCTCCCTCTGAGACTACAGCTTTTGTTTCGTGTGTTTTCTTAATAGCATCTTTAAAAGAACCTAAGTTTTACATTTTAATGGTGACCAATTTACCAGGAATTTTTTTCCTCATCTTGTTTATAACTATTTATGTCCAACATGGGGAATTTCTACCTTCAAGACTGTAAAGATTTCCTATTTTTTCTTCTATACATGTTATAGTTTGGGTTTTTACAATTAAATGTTCTTAATTTTGAACTGTTTTCGTGCTTTTGGCATGGAATAAAATTTACAATTTTTTTTCACTATTGACCTCTCTTTTCACACTGTTGACAGATAATGCTTCTTGAATTGGGTTTGCTTCACTGTCAAAAATCAAATGACCGCCTGTTATGAAAAGCCTTTTTTTTTTTTTTGGCGGTACTGGGTATCGAACTCAGGACCCTGCGCTTGCTAGGCAAGTGCTTATTCCACTGAGCTATATCCCCAGCCCCACCGCCTGTTATGATTTAGATTGAAAATGGCTCCCAAAGAGTCTTTTTTTTTTTTTTTTTGAGACAGGGTCTCACTTTATAGTTCAGGCTGGGCCTGAATTCACTATGCAGTCCAGGTTGGACTCAAACTCATAGCAATACTCCTGCCTTGGCTTCCTGTGTGCTGGGATTACAGGCATGTGCCACCACATCCAGCACAAAGCTTCTTTTATTTGGAACAAGCGTGGATTATGGAAGTAGTTCAGCTGTCTTGCTGTTAGGAAATGGAGTCTGGCAGGGACAGTCACTGTGGGCGTGGCCCCACCCTATCCTTCCCTGGACATGCTCTGCTTCCTGCCTACCATGAGGTGAGCAGCTTTTCCTCCACCACACCTACTCCCGTGCCGTCGTGCCATCCCACACTGCAGCCAGTGGACTGTGGACCAAAACATCTACCAACTGTGAGCCAAAACACGCTCCTCCTAGCCGAAGAGCCGCAGGTGCCAGGAACCTTGTCACAGTGGAGGAAAGTCACTTTCTGGGCTTTCATTAATGACCCACTTATCCATGTCAGTGTCCATACCAACACTACGCAAGGTAAGTTGAAGAAGAAAATAATGATAAATAGGGAACTCGAACACCAGAAAATAAGCAATAGTACGGGAAAAAGAAAGAAAAGCTGGGAATTTGAAAGTTTTAGTAAAATTATTAGTCCTCTTATTTGGATAAAAAAGAAGCACTAATTAAAAATAGGAACAACATAGACATTAAAAGCATGTTTAAAAATTTAGCTAATGTTATGTCAATAAACTCAACAACTGGAATGAAATAGACAAATACTGTGAAAAGTATTATTGACTAAAACTGCCTCAGGAAGAAAATGTGAATAGCTGTACAGCAATTAAATAAATATGATTTATACTTTAAAACCTTCCCTAAATGCAAGCTGGGCCCAGATGGATTGTCATGAATTTCTATTAAACAGTTAAGGAACACTACCAAGTTTATACAAACTCAAAAACAGGAGGACTTCCAGCTCTCCACAAAAACATTACAACTAACATAAACTATGAGATATAACCCTTGTAAACAGACACAAAATCCTTAAAAAGGCAATGAAACAGTCAAGCAAGAAAGGTTCATCCTTAGAGTGGCTTAATTTTTAAAAGCCAATCAATGTGATTCACTATATTAATATTATTATAAAAGATATAAATCATAAAGCTAACAGAAAAAATTTGGCAAAACCCAAAAATATATAATTTATGATTTTAAAAAAATCAACAAACTAACAATAGAAAGGAACTTCAACAAAGGACAAGTATAAAAAATCTACAACTAACTTGATTCCTCAATGGTGAAAATACTCCTAACATAAGCATCAAAACAAAGCTGTTTACTGTCATCCTTTCTATTCAATATCATACTAGAACTTCTTGCCAACACCAAAAAGCAAGGAAAACAACATTAAACAGGTATTCAGACTGAAGAAAAAAAGTATTTTTCTTCATAGAAAATGTATAGAATGTATAAATAGAGAATGTAGATGTGTAGTGTATAGATATACAGTTCTACATATATTCTATGTGTATATGTTTTATATCTATATTCTCTATATAGGATGTATAGAATATATATACAATGTTTAAATACACAGAGTGTATAAAATGCTAAGAATGCTATAAACTATCAAAACTAGTAAGTTTTACCAAGTTTATAAGATACAAGGTCAATATATAAAAATCAACTAAATTTCTATATTAGCAATAAACAATCAAAATTGAACTTAAAACTGATTTTTTTTTTTTTTTTTTTGCAGTACTGGGAATCAAACTTAGGACCTTACGTTTGCAAGGCAGGCGCTTATTCCACTGAGCTATATCCCCAGCCCTGAATTTAAAAATCAACACCCTTAAAATAGCATCAAAATCAGGGACTACATAAGGATAAATTTATCAATATGTATGCAAGACCTATGTTACAGCATAAAGCCTAGAGGACTTAAAAAAAATATATAAAAGTATACTGAACCCTACAGTGAGACTCTGTGAAGGAAAGGGGCTCAGTACAAAAGGCAATTCAATACCTCTCTGAATTTCATCCAAGAGAGACTTTAACTACCACAGTGTCACAAAGGTACGATCCTAAGGAGATCTTTCCTATCAGAGAACAATATTAGTCTCATAACCTACAACGCATTTAAAAACTGAACCAATAAATATAAACTACTAAAATAAAGCTACTACTGAAACTGGATCTGAAACTTTATCTTCATAATTTCTTTCTCTGCGTTCTTTCACCAAGGGACATATCTAGAAATAAATTCCACCATGCAGTGGTGAAAACGGAAGTCACAAGAAGGCTTCCTCTTTGAAACATAGTATTATAACTAAAGAACACTCCATCAGGTCTTTAACAGTTGTTTTACAAAAAGATCTTTCAAAGGTAATTCAGCCCTTTTTAAATCCTGTTCAGATTTGTTATAACACTCAACTTGAAAATAAATGTTTTCCTCAAGGCCAAAACTCACTACAGGAACTATGCTATGAGCAGCTAAACAAAAAAGAAAGCGATGAATTAAAATTCTTCTAAATAGGGTCTTCAAATCAATATAAAAGTTGCATAAAGAGCTAATTAAAAGTTTTCTTAGAAATACATGCATCACCTACACAGTCCAGTAGTATGCATGCTTCATATATCTGATCTTTTAAAAATTACACCTTATTAAAAGCGGGTATTAGTAATTGCAAGGTTAAGTAGAGCCCCAAATGATTTTAAGTGTCTAGTGTGCATTTAATAAGGGCAGGATTTCAGCCAACCTGTGAGAATCTTTTCATATCAGAAAGCAAAGCAAAGGCTAATAATTAACCAAGTTTATAGCAAACCTTCTACCATGCTTCTTATAGCTCAACATAATTTTCTCTTTAAATCTGATTTCATTCCTCATTTGCCCATAACTGTTTCCACTTTAATTAAGTTTCAACTCAATTTTTCAAAACCTGAAAAATACATCTTTTGTTATCATTCACATTTACCTCTGTCAGAAATACCTCACGTAAAAGCAGGACATTTTCTACTACACATATACCTAGTTGCAAAAATAAACTTCATGCAGTAATAAACTGCATTTTCTATAAACATGGAAAGCAACAAAACCAAGACGTTTGCTAGTAAGTACTGACTGACTTACAGCTCAAACAAAAATTGTCTTTCAAGTGTAAATAACTTACAAACAAAAAACAAAGGTGATCTATTATAAAAATGTCACTTGATATTTCTTCCAAATATCAAATTTATTTCCCAGGCTCACCACAAAAACAGAAAAACATCTTCCATGATTCATGAACACATGTTTTTAAAAATTACTTAATAAAGATGAGTTTTTAAATAATGAGAACAAAAACCTAAAATAGGGGAAAATTAAAAGACAATTTTAAGGCACAGAGATAAAAACAGCAATGCTCAACAACAGCTCACTAAAAGAGCTTAAGACACGATACAACAAGGATACATGTATACCAACGTTTGCAGCAGCACAGTTTTGTAACAGTATACCCATCAACAGATGACTGGATTAAAAACTGTGCTATCTACATATAATGGAATACTTCTCTGCTATAAAGAATGACAGATTTGATACATCTGTAGGAGAATGGATGCACTTGGAAAATACGATGTTCAGTGAGATAAACCAGACACGCAGCTTAAATACTATATGGTATCTCTCATTTGAGTGAGGCAAAATACAGAGAGGATAATGAAGGGTGGACAGAAGGGTGACAAGGAGATGGATCCCATGTAATAGGGAAGCGGCCCAAGGGAAAAAACATGAAGTTATTGGGAGGAGTAAGCAGAATGAAGATATGCCATGTACAGGAACCCAATGACTTCAACTCATGTAAATATCATATGCCATAATATGGTCTCGGATTCACGCTATCAGTAAGAAAAAAATGTGATGGGGAACTAGACTAAAACAACAGAAAAACAGCTGTGTATGTACATGTAACCACTCCTCAGGATGATTATAAACTGTATCTGCAAATATGCACTAAAAAAAGCTCATTAATCTAGATAACTAATGTAACAATATCATGAAGACTGAGAAAGCAAGAAGAGTTTTCTGAACCCGGTACATGCATTCACTTAATGCCTAAACAAATTCTTTTCAAATTCAGTTCAGTTAATTTAGACATAACTCCAGTAAGTTTGGCTGCCAAATTAAGAGAAACAAATCAAAAGAAAAGTGCTACCAGAATTAAGTATATAATGTCAAAAAAGTAAAATAAAATTAAGGCAAAAAAAAAAAATTAATCCATTAAAAAATACAATAGTATTTTTCTCTAAACATTATTTAGGTAAGTTATACATCCTACCATTCTCCAAAGACCTCAAGAGTATTGCTATGTAATACTAGTAATCCTATAGAAAAGTTTATCCTGAAACATCAAGTATCATTTATGTTCATCACACCTTAAGACAATGAGGAATTTTGCAATGTATTCTTAAATTGTTAAAATATACTTGTATAATGTAAATAACATGTTTCTAAACTTCTTAAAAAGCTGTTCAGCCAGCTTAAAGAACAGGCCTCAGGAACTTGGAAAATTTACCTAGAAATTAATTTATATGAATACATCACAGAAAGAAGATATTTCAGTAACAGCATAATTCTGTGAGTTGTTCATTCTTATTCAGAGAGCTTATCATTTAGAAGCTTAAAAATAATGTCTTTTATAGAACTTTATTAACACAAAGTAACTCCAAAATTATTCCTCAAGTCCTCTCTACTCTTGAATAATTAATAATAATTTTAAAAAGACTGGAATTTTATTTCAGGATCACTTACATGTATACAGTATTTACCTAATCTCAAATCAATTGACAAAAAAGACTGAAAAGATATTAAAAAGTAAACACCTGGTCAGATAGACACAAAAACAATAAAAAGCTTTTATTCAAGTGGACCATGGAAACCCGTATCTGTCACACAAAGCTCTATCAAAATTTCACCTTAGTGACTTAAACAGATATGAAACAATGTAAAGGTGAGTCACTGTTATCAGTCTTCTAAATATAAATCACCTCATTAAGATTAACAGTATTCACAAGAACAAAGATGATAAACCTTACCATGTGATTCTTACACTATTCTTACATATTATACATATCAGGAACATCTTTTTCCTGCTTAAATGTGTACTGTGTCAGTCTTCAAAAAGTAAAAATGCCTGCACACTCGTATGTTTCTGTGACCAAATTCTCTATTTTGAAAAGTTCATGTAAACAAATACTCAAGAATGAATGAATAAATGAGGCTCTAAAAAGTAATCAAGATCCATGAAAATCAAGGAAGGCAGAAAAAGATATGCCCACAAAGTAAAGTCACATTAGAAGTCATTTTGTCTGTTTTCCTGACTCCTTACAAGGTCATATAATCTAAACTTTAAAAGCCAAGAAATACTCAGGTTAGAGGCACCAAAAACTTCTAAACACTTTAATAACTCTTCAGCACTCAAATTCATGATTATTCTAGTTTACATGTAATTTACATTTTTGAATTCATGTGATCTGGCAAACTTACTTTGTTTGCCTTTTCTTTACAATTACCTATTTATTCTACATAAAAATTGAGATGCAGGGTTTTTATAAAAAAGGAAATTAAAAAGTAAGCTTTGTTGTAAGTAGTACCTGCCAAAGAAATACTTATGTCTTCTTCCTGACAGAGCAGTAAAAATAGATAACTGCAACAATTAAATGTCATTTCAAAAGTGCTGAGGGCCTTTCCCAACAAGCACCAACAGGAAAATGATGCTCCTAATATGTATAATACGTAAGAATAGTGTAAGAATCACATTGTAAGGTTTATCACCTTTGTTCTTGTGATAACTGTTAATCTTAATGAGGTGATTTATATTTAGAAGACTGACAACAGTGACTCACCTTTACATTGTTTCATATCTGTTTAAGTCACTAAGGTGAAATTTTGATAGAGCTTTGTGTGACAGATATGGGTTTCTATGATCCACTTGAATGAAAGCTTGTTATTGTTCTTGTGTCCATCTGACCAGATGTTTACTTTTTAATATCTTTACAAATAGAATGCTGTTCCACTTACCATTGTCCAGATGAGAAACATTAGATCATAAAGAAGTCATGACTTCATGTCTCACAATAGAACAGGTGGTGAACCTTTGTTAGTTGTTATAAAATAGTTCATTAATAACTGCATGAAATGAAATATTCTTATAGAATATTTCACGCAAAAGCAGGCGTGCACGCACAAAAGCAGGTGTGCCTCATTTTAATAGAAGGCACAATCTTTACAGTTGTGTGTTTATTCAATTATATTTTAAATCTGTAAGAAAGTTTGGGGCTGGGGATATAGCTCAGTGGCATAAGCGCCTGCCTGGCAAGCGCAAGGTCTTGAGTTCGATCCCCGGGACCACAAAGAAAATAAAAAGTAAAGAAGCAAGTTTTCTATTAAAATGTACTCACCAAAAAATACTATCTGAATGAAACTTATGTTTATAATTTTAGATGTTTGAAATTTACTATTCTTAAGAGAGGCAAATTTACACAATTCCGATTTTTCAGATAGCTGAAAAAAATGCAGGTGTGGTATACAGTAGGTAAGACTGGTCAGAAAGTTGAAAGTTGGGTTAGATGATGCCTAAGCCCCTATCCTTCTCTAACTTTACATGGTAAGGCACTTTTGAGCAGTGCTGAGGGATATATACTGACTAGCTCAGTTTCTGTCTATCCCTTGTGAGATGTCAGGAACGTAATTCAAAAGCAGGAAGTTAAGTTTGTACTTCCTCTGATGTAAGCACCAACTGTGACCAAAGAATAAACTTTTGCAAATATTGTGCAATACAAAAATTATTTTCTTGGAAACAACAGAAGTAATTCAACAGGAAAGATGATGACACTAAAAAATCTTAATCTCTATCTCATACCTATACAAAAGAATTCTGGATGAACTACAGATATAAAACTAAAAGCTAAAACCATAAAGCTTTTAGAAGTAAACAGAAAATATTTTTATCAGATGGGGCTAAAGATTTTATGTGTTGAAGATTCAAAAAGCAGTAATTGTAAAAGCAACATTGGTAAGTATACCTCATAAACACTTTTGTTCATTAAAAGCACCACTAAGAAAAAAGAAATAGGCAAGAAAATACTATGTGAAAATACTCATAGGGTCATTCAGAAAGAATGTGTATCCAAAATACTATATAAAAGAGTTACTATAAGTGAACAATAAAATGACAAACGTTTTCCAAAGAACAATACAAACAGCCAATAAACACACGAGATGGACCTCAAAAACACTGGAGCCAAAATACCATCCCCTATCCATTAAAATGGCTAAAATGAAAAACTGACGAGATGAAATGCTCCCAGGAATATCAAACAGACCCTCACTCACTGCCAGTAGGAATAAAAGTAGGAAGAGCGCTTTAGGGTTATGGCTGGTATTTTTTTTTTCAGGGTAAGTAACACCTAACATATACCTATCAATTCAAGAAGAACATGTACTCACAAAAAAAAGATCTGCAGGGATGCCACAGAAGTTTTATTCAGAATAGTCAAAAACTGTTAACAATACAAACGTACAACAGCATTAGGATGGATACACAATTTATGGTATGTTTATGCCACAGCTACTACTCAACATTGAAAAGAACTACTGATACTTGGGACAGTATAAATGAATTTCAGACAGCTACTGAGCAAGAATCTAGATGGTTCTAGTTATATAAGATAGTAGATCAGCAAAACTAATACACGGTGATAGAAATAAATTATTGCTTCTGGCAAAGGCAGGAAATAAGAAATAGAAAGAAAATTTTCAAGGTAATGAAAAATGTCCTAAATCTGGATAGAGGTGAGGGTTACACATGTTTATATTTGTCAATACTCACAAATTACACACTCAAATATCGTATACTTAATATAAATTACATTTCAATAAAAAAACTTCAAAAAAATGATATATAATTCTCAGTTTGCTTTATGAAGTACATTCATTTGGCAATTTTCAAGCTATCCTCTGAGTATTCTGGGCTTAAAAGAAGAAATAAGAAGTGGCAGGCAGAAATTTTTTAAAAACTTTTTAAAGAAAAGAATTACATATATAGATACGCAGTTATCACTTTGTAGTGACATTAAAATTAGAATTACCAGGGCAACCTACTTTCCAGGCCCCCTTCTGTCCCTCTCAGACAGAGCTTTTCTTCTCTCAATAAATTCTTCCTACTCTTAACCTCTGTTGTTCCTAGAATTCATTCCTCAATTTTAGAGAACACAAACTCGGCACTCTGGACATCTAGCGGGTCGAGAGTTTCATCCCCCATATCATTGGAAGGTCCTCCACCAAGATAATGGATGGAGAGATGCTGTTATGGTTTATACATTGTGTCAACTTGGGGAGTCTAGAGGTTTGGTTGAGTGACTCAGCAGGAAGCCAAGGTGCTTACTTTGTACACATCCTGAGCCTGTGGAAGAGGAGGGCATGGAGACTGTGTGAGAGCTACATGCCCCCTGGGTGGGGGTAGGCTGTTTACAATATAAGGGAAGAAAAGAGGCTGCTTGGAGCCATTCCTCCCTTTTTGCTGGCTGCTTTTGCTGTGCTCTGCTGCCATGAACGTTTGCCCTCTGCCATGTGCCACTCTGCCTCAGAACCAGCCAAGTATGGACTGAAACCTCCACAAACTGTAAGCTAAATAAACCTTTCCTTCCTTCATTTTGGGCGTTGGGTATTTTGTCTCAGCAAGGAGAGAAAAGTAACCAAGACAGATGCCTTACTGAAGGAGTCACTCACTGGCTAAATTCCAATAGACTTTTCAACAGCTAATGGAAGTTCAGCCTAAAGAAAAGGGAAATCCCATATTCCACCTCAGAGCCTTACTACTACTGGTAAAGTCTCTTCCCTCATATCCTTCCCTAAAACCAAGTCAGGAAGGACCAGACACTATTATGATCCCACAACTCCATCAGCTGTCAAGGTAGCAGGCCTGGACTCCTGCATGCACCATATCCAACAGACTGTCACCAGTGTGCGCAACCATAATCGGAATACACCTGCAACCACACAGAAGATTTCAGATTCTTGTTCATGAAAAAGAAAGCCTTCAGACAATAATCTAGGGTGTTACTCTTGGCCCCTTTACTAATCACTTTTACCACTTAAGGGAGAATACAATTCCTTTCTAAGGCGGGCACAAGAATATGCAGAGTGGTTACAACAAATATCTTGCTGGATATGTAGCCAGCTCCCCTTGTCCAGTACCTCTGGACTTCCTTGGTTGGTATCTCCCCTCTGAGAATGTGACGGGAATAAACTACAAGACTATATCAATGAGTTACAAAAGAGTTCAATGATTCATAGTTTAGCCCACCATTACAAGGTAGCTGAGTGTCCTATAAACTACACTCTTAATCCTGGACATAAAAGAATTTTTTCTAACAATGCCACTGAAGCCTCTTTTAAGGCTCTGGTAGGACCCCTATTCAATAAAGGTGAGGGTCCTATCCTGATGGCCAACAATCACAGATATCAAGAAGGCTAATTTCAGATATGGGATGATTATCTGTGGTTAACCTCCGCTGTAGGACATCTTAGTAGAAAGGCCCCCTTATGTTGGGAATGGAAAAAACCACTCCTATTCTCGTTGGTCGAACTCTACTAAATACTTGGGTTGGATACCTCCCCGAACAATGTACATAAACAATAACTTTACAGGCTGAAGAAGGTTTGTACTAAACTGGTTTAATCACCCCAGAATTAGATGGGAAGCCCCCAAGGGCACTCACTGTTCCTGTGGAACCAATTTGTGGCCCCGGCTACAGCTTGGATGGACAGGAAGATGTATGCTGGGATTTGCATGGTTATAAATCAGAAGTGTCAAAACTATTGACAAACCTGCTAATTTACCCCGCTTACAACACCGATGGTCTAGAAGCATGTTTCACTGGTATGATCACTTGGCCTCTATCTTTATCCCTTCCCTAGGGTTAGAAGATGTCATGCAGCACATCGAGGCCTTAACTAACTATACTCAGCGGGCCTTAAGTGACACCGCAGCTGGTCTCTCTCTCCTAAATGAAGAAGTAAAATTAATGAGGCAAACTGTCCTCTAAAATCAGATGATATTAGACATTCTAACAGCAGCACAAGGGGGCACTTGTGCAATTTTAAAATCAGAATGTTGTGTGTATATTCCTTATCTTTCTGCTAATATCTCAGTAACTGTTCAAGATACTAGGTAACAGGTTCATGACATACTAGATTTTGAAATTCCCTGGACCTTATCCTTGTCCTCTTTACGGAAAGCAACTACTGGCTCCTCCTGGTGGAAAACTTTGTTGGCAGTATTCATAACTATCCTGTTGATTTCATTATTTGGCCCATGCATACTTAATTGTTTATGTGGCCTTGTCTCTTCCAGAATGAAAGCTGTACATCTACCCAAGACAAGAACACCTGGTGCCTATTGAAAGCCTTCAGGCTGACCCTCTGTAGAGGCTGCCAATCACAACTACAACCCCCTTCAGCTGGAACTAGCTAGATCAGTCTTCAACCCTTACCCCCTCACAGCAGTCAGGCGTACTTCTATAGAGGTGGAATATTACAGATAGCTAAGTTAGGCAGAAATATTACAGGCAGTCAGACAGGGCTGGGCCCTCAAGAGGTCAATGCAGAAGACAACTATGGCTGGAGGCCTATTCACTGAAGGCCAGGCTTCAGGCAAAAGTACTACTCACCCATATACATCCCCTAGGGATGAACAGCCATGATCAATATTCTAAGTAGGCATAAATCACCTTGGGATGGAGGACCAAACCTCCTTAACCCACCCCTTCCAGGAAAGTCCTTGACTGTCCACCTGCACTTGCTATGTGACTTGTTATCTGATCTCCTTTAATCAATATTACCCTAGCAACTATATTGGTTGACCATAGCTTTGTCCCATCTCACATCCGTCCTATGATTTCCCACTGGATCAGTATTACCTAAGTGACTATACTTATAATCTTACTACTTGATAATTCTGTCCCACCTTAAGCCCACCTCACCTTGTGGCTTTGCTCATTGAACACCCTTGAGAATGGGGTTGGTGGGCAACTCACTTTCTGGATCCCCTTCTGTCCCTCTCAGACAAAAGCTTTCTATCAATACATTTTTCCTACTCTTAAAAAAAAAAAAATTAAAATAAGAATTATCAGTTATCAGTATAAACTTGATGCTTTTAAGACAAAGCTATTAATATATGTGTATATATGCAAATGTGTGTGGGCATATTTCCTTGGGCATGTGTACACACACACACACACACACACACACACACACACACACACATTTTCCTACAGTAGTTCTGCTGCAGTAAGGGCTTAGCAATAGCAACAAACCATAGCAGTAAACATAACTACTGGCCAAACCTTGCTTTCTAAACAATACTAGCATCTAATAAATAGACTTAGGACTTCTGGGAGAAATGGCTGCTGATCTGGATGAGGCAGAGAAATTACAAGATGAATTCAGGAGAATTTGTTGCGATCAGAAATATTCTTTGAGCATCAAAATAAGTAACAATCGCCATGCATTCAGTACATAACATAAAGTCTTAATTCTCTACAGATTCAAGTCAATAAATGAGGGAAAAGGAAAGTTTGTTATATTAGATATCAACATAAATACATAAGGAATGAGTGCAAGAGAAATCATCAATGGATGTTAAATCTAACAGGTAAAAATGCAATAAAGAACAATGTATTTAGAGAAACTCAAAGATCTACCTACAAAATACTTTTTTAGTTAGTAACAGGAAAAATAAAAAACTCTTTAGAAGACAAATTCAGCAGATACCACCCAAAGTAAGCAATCAAAGATACACAGAAATAATTACACATGTACCCCTTGATATGATGCAAGGAGAACATGTCACTTCTATGATATCTGTATCAAACATGCATATGAAAATCTAATCATAAAGAAAAACAAACCACAAATAAGGACAGTCTAGAAAATACTGTGTCCCTCAAAAATACTAAGCTTATGAGCTATAAAAAATGCTGAGGAACTGTTTCTGGTGAAAAAGACTACATTGATACGACAAATAAATGTATGCTCCCGATTTAAATCCTAGATCTGGAAAGAAAGGCTATGAAAACCCTGTGATGTTGTTTTTATTTTACCCTTTTTACACATGGCAAACTCCGTTAGTTTAAGCGACTTGCCCAAAGTCATAGGGGTAGGATAGAGTTAAGCCCATTAGCAAGCAGCTCTGCCCACCTCTCCAGGAGTTGGTGCTAGGCTTTATGCTCAGTAGGCAGCTTACTCTCCTGACAAGCCATACAGTACAACCACAGTCTTAATTAAAAGGTTCAAATCACTAAATCCAGTTAAAATCAGGCATTGCCTCATATTCTTTAATGGAAATAAACAAATGTATCCCCGTTATCAAAGTTGTACATTTCAAATTATCATAAAAAATAGACATAGAGATATAAGGTTACCCATCATATACTACAGTAACTTACTTTAAACGTATTATTATTAAAATAGAAATGAAAGTACACTCTTCAATACATGCATAATTAAAAATTACTATATAAAAGCTGCTGTAATCTACAATAGCTGAACCATAACAACAAATATAAACCCACGCTATCAGCATAGCTGCTGAATTCAAACTTGTATACTGATGAAAGGTACACATACCTTTTCCTAAATGTGTGTTTATGCTCATATATCTAGCTGTTCCTGTAAGGCTCTTGTGTTCTCTGTATGGTATATGTTTCTTTGTCTCTGGATCAATATATTCCTTTGCCAAACCAAAATCTATGATATGAATAACTTGCTGGGTTTTGTTTCCTGGTCGTCCTATTAAGAAGTTCTCAGGTTTTACATCTCTGTATATCAAGTTCTTTGAATGGACATATTCCATGCGAGAAATCTTGGTTTGAGAAAAAAAAGAAGAAAGAAACTTTATTTTAGCCTTCCATTAGTATAAGAAAGTCTTGATAGAGGCAAGACAGAGCTTCTACTACTATGGTCACTGGAATGAAAGTTTATATTTTGTAAGTTTATTTCCTACGAGTAAGTCTCACTCAACATGCTCAGAGGGTGCTACCTCATAAAATCAAAAGGTCTTACTCATTAAAAAATTTTAAACTCAAATATAAAGACATATTCATAAAGCTATATTAGTCTTCCTCAACTTGAGAATCAGACAACTTTTAAAATTATGTTAAAGAAATTTAAGACTTTGGTCTTTTAAATAAAAATACCAATATCATTTCTTTTCCTTTTTATAATTTTATTTTTTCCTAGGTTAAACACTTAAAAATAAGAATCTGAAACTTGAAAATTTTGGAATCCAACCCAGTAACAATATAGTACATCTATATTAATTGTTTTACAGATTTTCAAATAATATTCATTATATAAACTCATAAAATATGACATTAAGAATAGGAACTGCTTCATTTAGTGACAATCACAGCTAACAATATAATGTAAACAATAGTCATGGAGACCACTGTAATTTATTAGCAAACTGTAGATCATATGGAATATAATATTCCATGACCTTTTAAATAATAATATATTTGAGCACTTTCAGGTCATAAAATATTTTAATAGTGCATATTATTTTATGGCTATTAACACTTCACTCAATTTAGATCATTTCCATCTTCATTATATTCATACTTATGCATAAAAATTTACATATATCTAAATACTTCCATAAGATGAATTTTTAAAAGTGAGTCAATGGATAAAAACAGTTTTAAAATTTCTGCTGCATATATTCCTATTGGCATTTATCTGAATACTGTCTTAAAATCATCCTCTAAATTTTCTTCCCATATGTTCTTTCAAATTTAAATAAGACTCTCATAGTTTGTTTGTTCTTTTATTAAAGTCTATTATACAAATTAAGAATTGCTAGAAACAACTTAAATTTCGAAGTCGGGGTTCTATTCTTAAAGTAGTTAAGATACTTTCACACATGTAAATTATATTTCATTCAGTTATTTTATGTTATACGCACCCTGGAAAGACAAAATGAAAAGTGGAAACATCTGTAGTAAGTAGGTCAAATTTTCTCAAAAGAATGCCACAAAACTTTAACATAACTTTTATTTTAATTCTGTGACCAATTAACCACGTGATCATTCAAGCAACTTCAAAACTCTCTGCTTTACTTACCAGCTGAATAGCTATCATGAGAACCGTTTTAAGAGAAAATGTTCTGTCGCACAAGTCAAACAGGTCTTCCAAACTGGGACCCAGCAGTTCCAGCACCATTGCATTGTATTTTCCACAAGGCCCAAAATAGTAAACTTGAGGTATCCCATCTAGAGGCAAACAAAAAGCCACTAAAGATTTTTATCATCTTAAATACAAGGTGTTTCTTCCAAAAAGAACAATTTTTCTAAGTTTTATGGCATCAAGAACTATGGCAGTATTTTTACTTGTTCCAACTACACAGTAAGCGTTTTCTGACCAAACCTCCTCCTTCCTATACTTCCTGCCGGTGTTCACATAGCCTGGTTAGACTGCATAGCAACATTAATGAACAACATGAACAATGTTTTATTGTCTCTCCACTGCTTCATCCACTGGGCTTTCTAGCCCATATCTCCACAACCTAGAGAATATAGAAATGATTTACTATTATTAAATGAGAGTCATTCTCTGCTGTTTTTAACAATTCCAGGGCAGGCACACTCCTAAGATGAGCCTCTCCCCCCACTTGCCTGTATCTGGAGTACAGCCCTTGTAGAAACACTTTTCCTTCAACGTGGGTAGGGTACAACCTAATCAGTGAAGTCCCTCAGAAAGTGGCTAGAGAAATCAGAGGAGCAAAAAGAGGCTCTCCTGTTGGCTTTGAAGAGGACCATCCCCCACTCTGTGGAGAGAGCCGTGGGCCACGGGAAACCTCCAGGAACTGATGGTCTTGATCTTATGACCACGAGGAACCAGTTCTGGCAAAAGCCAGTGTATGTGGAAGAAGGCACTGAGCTTCTAATATGACCATCGTCCATTGTGATCTTCCCAGAGCCTCTCTCCCCGCTTCTTTCCACCTCTTTCACTTGGCTCTTTAAATTATTTGTATTTTGGTTCTTTCGTATCAGAGAAGCAATGCAATATTTAACCTGTGTTTGACAGATTTCACATAGTATTATGGTCTCAAGAACCATCCATTTTCCAACAAACGACTCACTTTTATCCTTCTTTAGCACTGAGTAGTACTCCATTGTATACTCATACCACACACTCTTTTATCTGTTGCTGGGCAAAGTGATTAAGATGAATGTAATTACTATGTACCACAAACATGTACGAGTAAAAATTACTTTAATAAAAAGGAAGAAGAAAAGAAGTATATCATTAAGGGGTAAAATTGTACTGCCCAGCCTCACACTTTGTTTTGATTGTCAACAGGGTATGTAGCTAGGCCATGACCCCTTCTCCAAGAACAGATTTACTACACTATTATGCATGTGACAGCATCCCCTCAAATACACACACATGTGCAAGCTCCACGCTCATTATACATATGAATAGAAATATCGCAATGAAGCCCTAGAAAGCTAACCAGGAGCCCTGGTTATAGGTGATTTCTCATTTCACTTTTGTACTCCTTGGGCTTTACAAATTGTTATGAAGAACATATACAATTTTTGCAACCAGAGAAAAAGGTGGAAATTTAAAAAACTCTTCCAGTATCACAAAGAAAAATTTGAATGGAAAAAATGTTTACATCAAATTATAATTTTATTTCTCAAGACAACTGGATAGATTTTTAACACCGATCCAACAGTCTAGGACAACTAACAGGCCTTGGGGCAAAGGGGATATCCCTAGTTTAAAAAGAAAAACAAAAAACAGTTACAAAAATATGGTACGCAAGACCACAAGATGGAGACTTCTTTGGAAAGGTAAAGGAAAAGAAGGAATACAAGAGAAACTCAGCCGGGCATGGTGGTGCACACCTTCAGTTCCACTTAGGACACAAGCAGGAGGGTCGCTGCAAGTCTGAGGTCACCCTGGACTACACAGTGAGTTTAAGGCCAATCTAAACTACACAGTGAGTCCCTGTCTCAAAAACGGAAAAGGGAAGAGGGGGCCTCAGAAAAAAGCTTAGAAGAAAGAATAATGGAGTTTAGTCACTACCTGTGTCTACGACTGAAGTACTGGCTACTGAGCTGGCTCAGTATAATTCTATTTGGGCAAAAGCAACCTTGTGCAGTATTTACTTGCCTCATATTTGGTGAATATAAACTCATATTGTACCCATTTTCAATTATTCTAAAATTATTTTTGTTTGAGACTACCATAAAGAGCTACCCATTCGGAATCCAGGGAGATCGTTTTCAGGATTTCTAATATCTATAATTTTCAGGGCTGTTTGCTAGCATCACTAATTCATAGGAAGTCTCTTTTTTCCAGTAACAATTCAAGCATGAATGAGACTACAATTGCACAGATTGGAAAATACAATCTGACTCATATTCCCCTCATACTCTCTTTACTAAATACTTCTTTTTATATTTCAGAATTCAAGTGACAAAACAGTATTAACTAATGTAAATGAATTTTTAAAAAGCTAACAGGCAGTCTAACATTGTTAAAAGTCAAGCTACGCACTTGACGAAAACAATGACCACATACTCATGGTCTCAAACAGTATTTCCAATCATTTCTGCTTGTAGGGGTGTGCCCAGAATACTTACTTCCTTCAATAATGCATGAGTGAGATGCAAAACGTCCCCTGAAAGTCTCATGCTCCAAGGCAGAGCTCTCAGAAGACACCCGAGTCATAAAGGCTCTGATTCCATCAACGGACCAACTGACCACAGGTAGTACCCTGGTGTTGTCCCTGGGGAGCAGAGAGCTCAGGCGGCCCGGCCTGGCTGAGGGGACTGAGCCGGGGCTGTGGCCGTGGGGATGAATCTGGCCCCCGCCTCCTTCCTCTGTAGCTGTCCGCTCTTTTTCTGCTTTCTGACTCCCTTGGAGCGAACAGCTCTGTGTGGTCACAGCTTTCCCCCTTGACAGTTCTGCCTTGTCACAAGCCTAAGAGCCATGGGGCCAGATAACCATGGACTGAAACTTCTAAAATCATAAACCAAAATAAATTTCCTCTCCTTTAAGTTGTTTCCCTCAGGGATTTGGTTAAAACGAAAAGGCTGATTTATGACAGAAAACACTATTTTACTTCTATTGATAAAGATATTAATAATAAATTCAAAGGAATGAATTAATTTCCAAGTGTCTCCCAACATGGCCTATTTTAACTATCTGATGTCAAGGAAATTATGTAACGCAAAGAAACACTATTCAGAAGCACAGAACTTCATGGTAATTTTTGACATAAATTTCAAAATATATTCCATTTCAAAATATATTCCATTTTCATGAAACATCAGTAATTCAAATAAAGTTTTTTCAAGTAAATAAAAATTGAACTTTAAGAATTTAAGAATATTTTCTCTGGCAAATGATACAGTTTAGATGGCTGAACTGCACAGTTTAATGTAACATTTTCTGCTTGGTTTACAATTTCCATTAAAAATTCTCATCAATGATTTTTTTCCTTCTATCATTACAATCAAGAATTAAACATACCTAATCATAAAATAATACAAATAAAAGTAATTAAAATGTTTTTGAAATTGTATTGTTTATTCAGAAACAAACTGAAAATTAATACTATAACAACTTTAATATTAAAATATCGCATTTTACACATAGGATCACAAAAGTTAGAAAGCTATAGAAAATCTGGAGGTTATATGCTACAACTTCACATATAATGAAGAGAAAGTCTATTTTTCTCATTTAAAAATGAAAAAAAATTGGGCCCATCTATGATCCCACCACTCAGAAGGCTGAGGCAGAAAGATCATACATCCAAGCTATCTAAAAGACCTTATCTCAGAAATATAAACAATAAAAATTTAAAATTTATCATTTTGGTCATTTTTACTAAGAAATTATAATAGCAATCTGCTCAGTTTGAAGGAGAAAAAGATCATTATCATTGCCTTCCACAAAATCAAGATTAAATGGCAGGGGCAGACATAAACATATAACATGACAAAAAATAAGTATATATTCAAAATAATATTAGATCAAAGAAGCCTGTTTTCTGGAGAGAAGAAACAGATGTCAGAAAATGCACTACAAAGCAAATAACATTTTGCTGGGCTCAAAGAACAAAGCAATTCAGAGGAAAAGAAAGACATTCCAGAACAAATACACATACCCGAAAATAAGAAGATCTGTTCTAGGAATCATAAGCTTAATGCGACTAGAAGTAGGCCAGTGGAAAGAGAAAGAAATGTGAGCTCCGTGCTAAAAGGTGAGCCGCTACGAGGAGGTGGAAGTAAGGAGAGAGGGTGCACAGACAAACGTCAATCCAGAAAGAAAAGTGGCAGCAGGGACGCAAGAGCAACGCGGGGAGAAACTACGGGGCAGAAGCGCCAGGGCTCCCCCACCAGGCCAGCAGGCCGAAACCAAGGAGACGCGAACGCTCCCGCTTGAGTGAGTATGAAACTGGGAAATTATGGAACCCACACGACCAGGCAGGTCTTCTGGAAGAGAGGAAAAGCATTGGAAAATTAAGAAGAAAAAAATGTAGGGAGCTCAATTCTAAGGATACAGGACTGAATTTCCGATTTCAGTAGGGACGTTCATACGTAAAGCAGATAACTGGAAATTATTTGTATACAGATGGTAATTTGACCCCTCCCCTAAGAATGATCCTGAATTGTAAAAGGAAAGTCACACACTACTGAAAGGAGCCTGATTCCTTACTCTGTTACGTCAGCCCTACAAGTGCCTACCTCTTCACTGACTCCATTTTCTCACAGCACACTTTTTACCTGTTTTTTCGTACCGACAGTCAAACTCACTCCTGCTCAGGGCCATGTTTGCATAGCTTTATCCTTGCCCCTCTTCTCCTGTCAGTCTCTACCCCCCTCTGGGAGATCTCACACAAAGGCTGATGACTGAAAATCTAATCTTCATTTTACCTATTAATGAATACTGCGTGCATGTGGAAAAGACTATGTAATACATTAAATTTTGCCATCACACAGTGACACGCATAAAACAACACTCTAATTCAAAGCTGCATAATGTAAGAGTAGCCCCTCATATGCACTTTGCAATCAAGTTTTAAAATCCTACTGTACATATTCACTAACAAGAGAAAAAAATGAGGGAAGTAATATGAAAGAGAGACAGACAGACTTACAGGAGGATCAAAACCCAAATAGGCAGAACCAAAAAAATCATTTTTCACAGATACCTCACTAAATATTCTAATACATTAAAAATGTGTTAATGTACACAACATAGTTAATCACTGTAACCATTTTTAAGTGTGTAGTTCAGTGGCATTACATAAATGCACAATATTGCATAACCATCACTATTATCCATCTCCAGATACTTTTCAATATCCCAAATTGAAACTATTAAAACCTATTTGTCCCCTTCCCTCGAGACCCTCAAACTGCCAGTGTACTTTGTGTCTCTATTAATCTGACTATAGTAGATACCTCATATGAATGGAATTATACATATTTATCCTTTTGTGACTGGCTTACTCCATTTAGCACAGTATCAAAATCAAAAAAATTAAATTTTAAAAAATAAATTTTAAAATCTATAAAAGAGATGCTTTTATAATCACTCAGTGAAGACTACCTAACCTTTGGCACCTTACAAGAACAATAAACTGGAGAGTAAGATTTAAACATACCAAGGATGGCAGGGCATAACGACAAGATATGGATCACACTATTTTGAAATCCTAGATATAGCAATGTCCTATACTTTAGTATATGTGCCCGTAAATTCTTTTTTAAATTTGTACTTATCTTAATTATTAATCCTAACTAGTATGTGGGCTTCAAATACAATTCCTTTTATCCCTATCTCATTTAAATCTCAATCTTCATTAATAATTATGGTACTTCCTTGAGGTCTTGCTATAAATTAGATCTGGAATGTTATCAGTTGCCCATGTGTTAAAGACTTTCCCCCTATCCTGTAGGGCTACTGGATGAACCATTAAGAGATACAGACTAGTAGAAGAAACTCAGGTTACCGGAGGCCTGCTTTAAGCGGGGATACTGGGACCCTGGCCCCTTCCTGTGTCTCTCTGCTTTCCAGCTATGATAAACTAAACAGATCTCCTCTGCCAGATACTCTCACCATGATGAACTTCCTCACCACAGATTCAAAGTTGTGAAGTCAAGCAACCATGGACTGAAACCTCTGAATCTGTGATCAAAAACACATGTCTCCTTCTTTTAAGTTGATTATCTCACGTATTCTTGTCATGGCAAGAGAAAGCTAATACAGGCTTTTTGTATATGACTCAAATTAAGCATACATTATGAGACATCTACAATCATAAATGCATTAATATAAAATTTAAACTTACTTATCCTTTAATGACTATCCATTTATAAGTTATACTCTTTAGGAGAAAAATATAAAATCTATACCATATGAAGAAATGGACAGCTCTACTAACCAGAATGTAAACGTGCTTACAAGAAGAAATTCCACTGTATTATGTATGAAGGAACAAAGTACATGTATTGTATGGAAAACTAGGGAAGTAAAGTCATAATCATTATAATTAGAAGAACACCAGTACATAGAAATAAAAATAAAGAAATTTTATCATGAAGAAATGGCAACATACAGTAGAAATGTTTTCCAACGACACAAAATACCCATTCTTGCTTATACTTTAAGCAAAAATATACTTGTATTAGTTTTCTAGACTATACTAAGAACTTAATACAAATTTGGTGGCTTAAAACAACAAAAACTTACTCCTTTACAGACTGGCAGCTTGAAGTCTGATGTCAATTTCACTAACCCACATCAAAGTGTGGGGGGCCGTGCTCTTCTCATGCTCCCTTTCTAGGGGAAAGAACCCTAGAAGCCTCGCCCAGAACCTCGTATCTGCAAACACTCCTTAACACATGGGTCTAATCTGGGCCTCAGTGTCACACTGTCTTCTCTTTCCAGTGTGCATGTAAACTGTTCCTCTGCTCTTTTCTTACAAGGATATGAGTGATTACATTTAGAGCTCACCCAGTATTCTTAAACCTATGGCATCTGTGCCACAGCAGGGTGTTTGTACCATTGAAAGCTCCAAAAGATTTGCCATCGCTGTTCTAGAATAATCCTGCTATCTCAAAATCTGTCATTTCAATGCGCCTGCAAGCTCTCTGACATATAATTAACATGCACAGGTTCCTGGCATTAGCACAGGGGGGCACCCATTATGGGACCATTTTCAGCCTACTACAATTCTGTAAGACACTTTAGTAGTATACTATTCCCAGATTGGCTGGGAACGTGGATGCTATATGCTTCTTTTATTATTCTCAGACTAATGTTTTTTTCTGCAATTCTCTATCCATACAAAAAGCTCCAAATCTATTTAAAATAAAAAGAACATTAACTATAGTAAGACTGTTGTCTTTTCTATAAAGAGCAGACCATAGTAAGACAATGTAAGCACAGCCTTAAAACATAACTCTTATTCATCAAATTTAGAATATCCTACTCCTTGAAACTAAAACAGAATTGTCGTAACAGTCTACTTCATTCCAAACTTAAAAATTAACCTAAGAATTTACCTCCGGATCCTAACTGCTTGTAGAATCTGTATTCCAAATGTAATTGTGGTGCTCTGGATTTCATGGGCTCCTAATCAAGGAACAAAAAAGCAAACTTTAAAGACATTTATTAGAAGATCACTAGGCCTCAATCATAAATGTTTTAAATTTTAGTGTCAATTCATACATAACATAAAATACTACCAGGCATCTTTATGTAAGATTTAAGTAATTTTTACATCTTTATGTAAAAATTAAGTTTATGTTCAATCTTAAACTGATGCTACCCATAACTATATATAAGGTAAGTAGCTATTAGATCAAGCATTAGAGAAATCTATTGTTTGACTTTTTGACCCTGAAGAAAATATGCTCTGAATATTCATGACTAGGGAAATATAACCAAAAAAAGTAAGAATAAAGATGATAATAAATTTTCATAAGTTTTTTAATTGAGCTGTACATTAAAGATTATAAGACAAATCATTAGCTTTGTTAACTAACTACACATTCTATAACCAACACAACTGTCTACAGAACATTTTTATAATCTCTTCCACAAAGCACTTTTTGATTTTTACTACATTTGGATTAGTTTTACCCTGTTGTTGGGGCTGGCCTTAGCCTAGCGGTTCCTTCCACGTGCCTTCCTTACCCTGTTGTTGGATTTCAACCAAATGGTATTATATAATATATGCTTCATATGTGTAGATCTGAATTATAAACTTGGTTTTGAGACTCAGATACACACATGTATACACACACAAAGACAACACAAACATTAGTAACAGTTCTTAGATATCAGTAGTGCTAAATGCAAAAATATCTGCAAAAAAGGGAAAATTATAACAGAGCAACATAGAAAATCTGAAGAACAAATAAGTAAATATAACAGAGTAACAGAAAATTTAAAGAACCAACAGAACTTTGAAAAATTTGTTTCAAAATAAAATAAAGTTCACTTTGCCAGCAGATTGATAGAACAGAAGAGAATACAAGTAGAAAGAAAACAGATAAATTATACAAAATGTTCTATGAAGGAAAAAAACAGAAAGTATGAAAGAGAACTGAATAATACAGTAAGGAGATCCAATATACATTTGATAATCTCAGGAGGACAGGAAGAGAAAATGAACATAAGCAATAATGGAAGAAAGAATTACTATGAATATTCAAGAACTGATAATGACAACAAACCCAACTGAGAAGAACAAGAATCCCAAATGGAATTACTAAAAGGAAAATATACCAAGATATATCATAATAAAATTATAATCTACGATAAAGACTTCAGATAAGGAATTATTAAAATCCCATTTGAAAACATAACCTTAAGGATTACTATAATAAACAATATGTTTATTCCTTAAGAGGCAGCAGAGTACAGTAGTTAAAGATGATCACTAAAACTAAAATGTACTAGTGTAAATCCTGAATGTACCCCTTCTTCTACCTGTGTGACTTTAGGCAAATTACATAACCACTGTACTTTTCAGTTCCCTCATCTAAGAACTGAAATAAAGTTAAAATTTTATCTTTCTCATAATATATGTAAGCTACTTCAAACAATATCTTTCATAGAGTGCACTATTACCTGTAATTCTTCAGTTATCTATTTGAAGGTACAGAACCTTAAGATGTAATTACAAATGAAATTCAAATACCTACCTTACTCAGTCACTAATATCCCCTATGTAAAAAATATAAACTAAGACCTGATTTAGTGATTTCACTTGGATTCCAGTATATTACTAGCAATAAAATTTTATTATATCACCATATAAGAAAAGTCACACAGGGGACATTTTCCTTATTCATGGACAAGCAGCTACTATGTACGTAGAAACACAAAGACATGAAGGTGGTAGCTGACGTCAATTGACAACTTATTGTGAGACAAACTATTGATCTAAACCTGGACAACATTAGGTAAATGTAAGACTCTTGTAAGAGGTAACAGAGTTTAAAGTCACTGAAATTTGATCTTCCAACATGAGGTCATGAAATAATACCTTTATAACACCCAAGTATAAAACTCAGCACTGTAAGTATACAGATAAAGCATTTCAAGTGATTATTTTTATGGAAGATTCTCAATAAAATTACAAAGAGATGCAACAGATACAAACAAAAAATGTGCAGAAATAGCAAACTCAGTACTAAACTAAATCCAATTTACATAAAAATTTTCCGTCTTTCCAATACATATTTTGGGTGAATTTGAGAAAAAGCATGACTACGTATCACACTTGAACCCCAAAAGTATTAGAGATACAGATTTAAAGTTACTCCAGCATACAATGAGTAACAACAATTATTATATGTAATGCTAAATTACTATGCTTTGAAAAAGGGCAAGTCAAAGGAAGATTATCCAGAATAAGAGAAAAACAAAGGGATAGTACTAATGGCACAAAATAAATGTATTTAAAAGGTGGTATGTGTGTGTTTACATAAGGCTGGAAGCTGGCATAATAAATGTTTATTAAGGCATCACTGGTCTGGGCAGGATGAACAAATTCTATATGCGAAAATACCAGGAGCCGAGAACCACCACCGGATGACTGCGACTGGAGAGGGCAGCTGCTGGAGAGCAGCGGAGGTGAGGCTACAGCGCACGTGCCACAGCGGGCACACACAGCCCTCTGGCAGCACGCAAGCCGAGTGCGTGCGCTGTCTTTTATAAACTAAAGCCTCAGTATTCAGGTTTAATTGCCATGTTGGCATGCAATAAGTTAAGTGGATTCTGGGTTGCAGTTTGGGCACTTGGTCTCTAAAAGGTTCACCATCACTGGCCCAGAGCAACGGCCCCCGCCTTGACACAGCAGTTTACCCTCCTTGGGCTATCATCTGCATGCAAGCCATGCTCCTGCAAATGGAGGTACTCACAACAACTTGCTGTATTAGTACTAGCCTAGAACATGGAGAAAGGAAGAATTCTGAAGAAATAAAAATCAGCAATGCCCAGTCATCCAGTTCCTGCATCCTGGGCCTCTCTACTCTGACTCATATATAGTGACTCTCCTTGTCCTGATATCATGCACATGAGGAACACTTTAATTGTAATTTAGTGTTCTATGTAGATCAGCCTATAGAAATAAAATATGTTATTTATACTAATTTGGGCATTTTAGACAGTAACATACTTCATTAAAAGTTAGCAATTAACTCAAGAAATATATCTGTGAGTTTAATTACGTGAACCGATTCTTGTGACTGATTACTGTGAATCTAAGAAATAGTGACCATCTTGGTATGAGACCCTAGCCAGATTTTGTATGGTAATGCTAAGGACTAGACCTTGAGGCCAAGGTGGATTCATCTAGGTAAATGCCACATGTCAGGTAGCCAGTCTCTCCTGATGGTGCCACAATCCTACAGTGCGTCTCTCTTCCTTTTTTTTGGTAGCAGGAATCATACTTGGGGTCTCACTGTTGCCAGGCAGGCATTCTGTCACTGAGCTGCACCTCTAGCCAGTTGTGCATCTCTATTTCCAAGTGAAATCAAACAGTATTTATTGCAGATTTTCCATTCCATCTCAGAAGATTTTCTATTTCCGGCCACTTGCCTCTACCTCTAATCATCACTCTTCTATACATTCATTTCATTTCACCCTACTAACAGAGGTTACCCTAGTAGGGACAATCTTAACTAGCCAACCAGAAAACCAAGCCATGTCAAACCTCAAGAAAACCAGACAGAAAGTTTAACCACAGCAAAGTGTATCTTATGAGAATAACTAACAGGTCTAAACTCTTCCGAAAGAGATCTTTCTGCCTCATAGCCATCATAATGGGCACATGGCAGTTTGCTTCCCTTACTACCCTACATCCAAAATCAAGCCTTTCTGAATACTGAAAGTAAAACAGTAAATACCCAGATTAGCACAGTTATAAAATATAAACACAAAAAACATTGAGAAGCCATTTCGAAGTGTATTTTCAAAGAATGAAATCTTGAATACTAAGGAAACATATTTCATCCAAAATGCTTAAATTTATCACGAAGAGAAATCCTGCTTTCTAATTTTTATCTACATAAAAATGCTTCCTCAAATTAAAAACTGTGCTAAAATTCAAATATTCAATTCTATAATATTTCCAAAGAGAAAGGACTGAGTTTTTATGACACAGAAAAACAGTGATGTCCTACACATTATCATATACTTGAAGGGCAGGATAGTACTAGGACCTTAAGAAGAAAAAGTCAGATAGATAGATAGATATTGTTTTTTCTTTTCGAATAGACCCCAAGTTATTAATAACATTCAAATAAAAATAAGTTACTACTTTAAAAAGGAAATAATTTTAAAAATAAATATGAACTTACCAGCTTAATTGCCACATATTCATTTGTGTATAAATTTTTCCCTTGAAAAAGGAAGAAAAAAATGCTAGATTAAATATTATGTAAACTGTACTCTGGGGGAAAATTACACCATACTTTCAAATGAAACAAGAGTTCGTGCCTCCAATTATTAAGCAAAAAAGAAAAACTCAGAAACAAGGAAATATTTAAATTTATGATCAATTCAAAGATGTACTTGGTATTTCACCTAGATTCAGAGGTGATACTAACTCCTTATCCCACTGAAAAAATGGAAAGATTCTGGTTTTGTTGAACAATTGCATTTGATTTACAAAGTAATCAGTAATAAATTCATGTTAAATAAAATATAAAGCCAAAACTTCTATATAAAAACAAATACAAAATTTTTCTCTGATTGGCATGTCAGTTTGAATATACTTCTATAAAAGCTTTTTAATCTAGTAAATATGTCAAATATATTTTTAAAATAGAATCTATTAAAAATACAATAAAACAAAAAACTATTTGCTAGGCATGATGCCACCTATCTGTATTCCCAGCTATTCAGGAAGCTGAGGCAGGAAGTCGGTAAAAGTTAGGCCCATTCTAGACAATTCAGTGAGACCATGTCTCAAAATAAAAAAAGGATTAGGGAAGTAGCTTGGTGATCCCTGGGTGCAATCACTAGCCCTGAAGAGAAACACACATATCATATACATACATACACACATACATACATACATACATATGCACACACACACACTCTATATAATATTACGCAATTGGCTCTGATAATCTAGTTATCTACAGTGAGGGAAAAAATAGGTTATTAGCACTTTACCTTATGACAAAATTAATTTCAATATAAGATATGAAACAAGAAAACATATTTATCACCCAATATATGGAGGCCTTTCTGAGCATTAGAAGTAAAGACAATCAAAAGGTTTTACAGATTCACACAAAATTTTTTTTTTTTTTGCGGTACTAGGGATCAAACTCAGGACCTTGTGCTTGCCAGACAAGCACTTATTCCACTGAGCTATATCCCCAGCCCCTGTCACACAAAATGTTTTAAACCTCTGAATGCTAAAAACCTCTACTATGTGCAAAGAGCAGGTAAACAGATTTATTATTTTTTCAATTAGCATATATTCCTTTTGTAATTTAGATAAAGAAAGATAGTTATTTTTTAACTATTAAAAACAATTGCTCCTGTTTACCTTGGCTACTGAAAACAGAACAATCATTAACCCTCATACATGTAATTTTTCTGCAAACTACCACAGCCTCCTTTCAAACAGCTGCTGTTGAATAGCAATAGAACTTAATAAGCAAAATTTCAGCGTCAGTAGGCCTTTTTAAAAAATTTTTTGGACTTTTAATAGTTAAGTACCAAAAGTGTTTAATGTTACGCTCTAGTCAGACACTCACTCAATCTATATAAATATTTATAAATATTAAAGAATACTATATATTCTTAACCAATCAGTTCAATATTTAGATGTCTTCATATACATTTTCTGCATTATATATGCAAATCCAGGCTTCCCCTGGTAAGCTTATAGTGAATAACGACTTTCAGTAAGGAACAACCTTGAGGAACCACTATCTAAGAAAAGAACGATTCTGGTTTAGAGTTCAAAGATGAAAGTTGCAGTTCCTCAAGATACTGCCTTCTCATAACTATTCTGTATATGATGTACATGTACATGGGAAAAATTCACAAGATGAAAAGTCAGATTAAAAATAGGTTCCACAGAACCAAACTATATGAAGTAGTTCTAAAATTTACTGTTTTTCTTGATTTTTATATGGTTCTTTGTCTACCTTTTACGTAACAGCACAAACCAGTAAATCCTAAAAAGTATCAATTTTTTTGAACGCTACAAAATTTTAATGACAATTGAACATTACGATTTTTAATTTAGGAGTGATAGTTATGATTAAGAACAAAGATACAAATGCATTTTTGTCATCCAACATACCTATAGCCCCACGGAGTTAGCCTGGTAATCTGTATGTTACACACACAAAGAAAACAAATGTACAAAGTGTGCATCTGTGTGTATGGTGGGGGTGTGGAGGGAACCTCCTTAACAGATGAAGCCAAGTAGAGCAGAGCTAGGTAACTGATGTTTTAATTCAATTTCCAAAGACATTTCCAATAGATTTTTCTGCCATACTGAATTTAAAGTACAGGTTTACCAATGCTGTGGCACTGGGGTGGCATTTACCGTATAAAACTACGTTCTTCAGGAATTACATGCTTAGAGAAGGCACCACTAGTTATCACCCAGCATCCACTCTGCTCTTTCCGCAATAAAATCCCAAGCTTGAAAACAGCTGCCCATCAAGAGACTGAGCAGCATTTCCCAGCCTCTCATTCAGCTTAGCTTGCCCGTATGTGGCTAAATTCTATGTCAGTAGACATGAGGTAAACCACACCCCACTTCCGGGAATGAACGCCACTTCCTGGCTCCTGTTCTTCCTTTTGCTGGTTGACTGTCTACCTGGAAAAGAGCAACGGCTGCAGCAATCACTTTGCACAGGGACACTGAAGTCACACATTAAGGGCGCAGAGGTTCCCTAAGAGCTTTGTGAGTTCGCCCTTTGGTCCATTATGTGACAAGAAAATAAAAGAATACTTTATATTCTTACTTAGTTACTTAAAACCACTATATTTTTGAATTTTTTAATACCATCATAGTCTACTGCTTATTGCACTTCTAGGTAACTTTTATAATATGCTTTAGTTAGAAACAGTAAAAAAAAAAAAGCAATAATATAAAAATAATCAATCAGACAAACCTGCAAATATATTTGACATATATTATAAATCCTGTAGAATTTTCAACAAGCATTAGAGAGTTATATGCTATATAGCAATAAGAAAAACAGAAATAAGAGAAGTTATGAAAACTCCTGTGGAAAAAGTTCTGTATGTCAAGTTATAGTATCAGTTTTTTCAGAAGGGTAATTCATAAAGCAATACATAACATCCTTGTTCTGTGTATTTATATATGATAGTCAAGTGTAGACACAAGAAGACATAGGGGAGGAGAAGAAAACAAAGTTTGTTATATTTATAAGTCTCAAGAGAAGGAGTCACACTGCATGCCACACAGGGTCCCAGGATCAGAAGAGGTGGCAAAGACAAGAAAAAAGCAGAGCTTAGGCCAACGCCCAGCAAAAAGTGCAAAGCAGGGCACAGCAAACAGTCCAGGCATGGTTAGTCTCTTTGACCGCAGGGACCTCTGGCTCACAGTCGAGGTCTCCAGTTACATGCTAACTGGCGGGGGAGGGGGTGAGCAAAGGAGCACTGCCTCTTGGATGTACGGGCCAGACAGAGGAGGTACAGCTGCTGTTAGTCTGCACATCAAAGGCACGCTCCCCCACCAGGCCTCCCCTACACCTGGCTAAAACCAGAAGCAGTCTCTCTCCAGCCAGAACGGTTAAGTTGTCCAAACATACTATAAAAGGTATTACAACTAGAGTTTGGCCAGCTCTCTCTGATCTTGTTCAACATCTATCAAAAACATTCCTGGGCATTTCCACTGATCATCTAAGCTAGGAGTGCAAGCCTTACTCCCAACACATAAAAATAAAATGAAACCACAAATACATCATGTTATTTTTAAAATAAAAAATATAGAAAAAATACACAGCGCATTTTAATATAATTTTTACAATTTAAATATGCACCAATTCTTTTAGTGTCATAATCATGTTTTTAAAACTAATTAATTATCTGTAAGAGCAGTTTCCAAAAGTAGATATTTGGACTTGGAGGGATATTTTAAGTCATGTGTAGGATTTCAACTACTTTACTGAAAGGAACAGTTAATTATTCGATCAATCTCTATTTGTTTTCCCGAGAAACCACTTTAAAGATATCAATACATAATACAACAACCATTATTAATTTGCTACCACTTTGTCTGTAATTCAGTATTGCTTGTACTGTTCTTATGCTATTTTGTAAATGGATGTCTGTTTGTTAATATGTTTTCCTTCTTTTATTTTTAAAATAAATTTTAAAAAAAGATTTTAACTCCTATCTGGTGCCCAAGAGAGCGAAAATTTTTAATGCCCTAGTGTTCTGGCTTCTACCAAGAAAAAAATGAACTGTTCAGTCTGAACTGCAACAGCCTCAGTGTTGAGAATCACTTGCCCAGAGCACGCATGCCATATTCTTTCTTACTCGACCCTAAACTCAAAAACTTCAATGCCAGGAATCAAATGTCCAAGATGTGGTTTTAAAGAAAGTATTAAGAATCCAAATCAACATTTTAAATCAGAATTTAAGTTTATCCAGGTATACAAAGAATAATACTTATAACTTTTGAAGCAGAGAAACCATTGGAGACCTTGGAAAAGAACAGTTAAATGGCCTTTTAGTAGCCTACAAAAAAAAAAAAAGTGATTAATCTAGACCTGTATATATTTATGCATGTGTATATGTATAAAAACACAAAACATACATATAAAATATAGCTGATACATTTAAATAAACTTACATAAATATCACACACACATGAAATGTGACTAAAACAGAGTAAACTTTAAATTTTATTACAGTGAAAGACATATCACCATTAATCTCCCTCAAAACACCCCGTCTCACTTTGAACACACTTATCCTGTTGTTATCACTTTAAGAATCAGTTATGGAAATTCTCTTTTGTAAGTATCATTAGTTGTATTGTGGCTGGTTGAATTCAAAATATTAACTTTTCATGCTAAATGGTCGTTTTGATTTTTGGAGGAGAGCTAGAAGTCACAGTGGAAAAGGTGGGAAACACACTGTAATATTTTTACTACCCTGCCTTTCCTTTGCGTCTTTTACAGAAATAAAAATTTTTAAATAAGTTTTAAAATACACACTGCATTTTAACATTTTTTGATGACAATCAGTATATTATCAATATTTACTGATTATATTGCACATATGTATAGACAATAAAGATCCATACATTAGATACATAAGAATGATAGATAAAATAAATGAAGTCATCTTATTCCTATTCTTATTCACAGACTATAAAAGAAAGGGGTGTTTTGTTGTTTTTTTAACATATATGGTAATATGGTTTCAGAATATGGCTAACAGAATCATATTTTTCTGGTTAAAATGGTCTAATAGATTTGTGTAAATACACAAACATACACGTATTCAAATATAGGCACATACACACAGCATATATGTATGTGTAATCTTGAAATAAACTATATGAGACAAACTTTGAATAAAAATAGCCAAAGTATATGCAGATATAGTGCTTGTCTTTTTACCTTATCCCTGTATTTAATCCTCAGTAACAGCCGGGCATGGTGGTGCACGCCTGTAATCCCAGCACTTGGGAGGCTGAGGCAGGAGGATCGTTGTGAGTTCGAGGCCAGCCTGGGCTACAAAGTGAGCTCGCTCAAGGCCAGCCTGAACTGCTAGCAAAACCCTGTCTCATAAAGACCAAAAAAAAAAAATCCTCAGTAACTTAGGAAGTAAAAGTAATCTCACTATAAAGTTGAAAAACCAGAAGACTTGAGTATTATGACTTGTGTGTTCCATTATGGTAGGGACCATACAGTGGTACCTTGGTTACTTGTTGTTAATTGGTTCTAGGAGGTGTGAACAAATTGTTTGGGCTGATAAGACTCAGCAAGTCATAAGGCACTCAGCACAAAGAAGTTCTAGCTCACCTATGGAGTATCTGGAGAAAGTTTTCACATTAAAATGTGTTGAGTACCAAATCTGATAAGTTTCAAAGCAGCTGAGTACCAAGCTATGACTACATACAGTATTATCAGTGTTAAGTATTGGATGGATGTTGCTCACAGTGGAGGAGTAAATAATCTGGTTTCTCTTAACTACAGAGTCAAAATCAATTTAAGACCTTCAAAGTATCTGATTTGGTACCTTTCAAAAACTAAAATGTAAAGTATTCACCTTTTGAAATATCTGAGTCTTCATTACATGCAAGAGTCTCCCATCCATATCATGTTTTAGGTATTTATAAAGTATGTCATTGCCTTTTATTAGCTTAATTCAAAAATTTAATGTGCACTAACAACACAGAAGTAACAAGATGAAAGAAACAAATTGAGGCGTTTTATAAGACCACAAAATAATCATGTAGTTGAGTAAACAATTAGATTTAATTCCAGCAGCAGGGTTGGATCTATGGAGAACTGTAAAGTCAAATTTTCTTTTACTCCTGAAATCCTGCCCTTAGTGGTCAATTGGCCAGCGCTGCAGTATACTTCCAGAATGACTCCTATGTAGCCGTGCCATCCTCTTTCTTATTTCTCTTCAGTGGAGACAGCCATATCTCTTCTGTGCCAGGAAATAAAAGACCTAGATTTGGATCCTGAGGTTGTCAGTAAATTGTTGCATGGTATCTGACAACTACCTTCTTACTGCATCTTTCACTTTCCTTAAATGTAGAATTAGGATGTTTGTTTAAACCACTGTTTCTCAAAATTCCCTAAGTATAATAACATCACTGAAAACTCTGAATCCCTTGCTAAGACTTTATATTCCTGAGTCCCACCCATGACATATTGGAAGGGGAGAGAAATAAATTACAACAATATAAATTTTCATTAAATTTAGGTAGCTTCAATATATTAATTTGACATTAAACCATATATGTGGTATTCAAGTGATTAGTAACTAAATATGTTGAATTATGAAAAAGGAACTTAAAAATTGACCCCCAAAAAGATACTGCAAAGGCCTTTTTAAATTGGTCTTTTTAAATTGCTTTCTTGCTCTCTCGTGTTTTCAAGAAATAAGAATAGATTCACCTCAAGAAGGTGACATTCCTATTCATATATAACACATTCCTATATATATATATATATATATATATATATATATATATATATATGGAATATATATAGGGAAAGTAAGGAATTCCTTATAAATGAAAATGTAAATACACAAGAAATTTCCAACATCTGTACGTTTTTAAATTACCATAACAATTAAACAACAATGAAATTTTTCATTAGTATCCTCCACTTCAAAAACTTTTACCAAATAATTGAATAAATAAAGTAGTCTTACCTAATCGCAATTCTCCAAAATTGCCACATCCAATTTTTTTTCCAACTCTGAAGTTAGGTCCAACCATTAAAACGCCAGACGATGAAGACCCAGTTCCCCGAGTGTTGTGCCCTGACCGACCACTAGGTCGTGCCATTCTATCATCTGATTTGTCCTTGTCTTTCTTTTTATTATCCATATCAAGTTTGCGGTACTCCACTTTGAATTCTTTAATCAAGACCAGCACACTGAAACAGGGTATTGTGAGAACAGGTACATCACTAGGTAACTGTACCAGCCGGGAAACGTTAACATTCAAATTGCAGTACGTAGTCAATTAACTAGAGCGTGTTCATCCCATTCGTAATATTTTCCTCAGTTGTCTTTTCAGCAAAACATGTCTTCAAAATTGTCTTCTCAGTGATGTGAGCTGATACTGACAAGTAGCTAGGACATCAAGAAAAAAAATTAGTCAACTAAAGGAATTTTAAAACGTGTTTGGGAAATTAGGTAACACAACAAAAACTTCGGTAACGAATTTTGCTGTTTGTTGATGCCAAGTGAAATTAAATCACAGATTCTTAAATTAAGCATTACTCTTTATTGCTACATTTTAATACCAAAGAAGTCACAGAAACAAGATAGAACAAATCAGGGCTTTAGCTATTTTTAAAAAATAAAAAAGGAAAAGGGTACTGAGTGTTTCACAAAACAATATACGTTCACTGTACTTTCCAACTTAAAATGTGACTTCGATCTCTGAGAAAAAAAAACGTAAAGTAAATCCTATCTTCAAGCAACTTCACTGCCTAGGGACAATTTCTCATCTAATAAAGGCAAGGCTCAGGCGGCACAGTGATCGCAGGGGTGCTGAAGGGAGTGGAATTTGGACAGCACGGTACCAAAAGTCGAGGAGTTTCTCAGAGAGGGGGTAAAGGAAAGCAAAGCGAGCAGAAGGCGAGGCTACATGTGTGCGTGGGAGTATTTTGAAATTCCTAGAAGACAGTGACTACAAACAGGGTTAAGTGCAGAATGAAAATACTGCAGGCCGCACCATACTGTGCAGTACAGATAAAGTAACCCCATCAGGGTCCCCAGCGTTCAGCTGTGACACCGAGCCTTCAAAGTGAAGACTGCACGCTGTAATAAGGACTACCGCAGACCGGCCTAAGAACCGTACAGCCTAGTACTAAGCCTCTGCAGGGCTAAATGAAGCTCTAAGCAAATCAACTCTTACTAAAAAACAAGAACTTAACATTCTCAAATTGGAAAAAAAAAAAACTCAACAACACTGAATTTACAAAATTTACCATACAATATAAAATTACCAAACATGCAAAGAAATAATAAACACGATTCACAGCCAGTAAACAAAAGTGTCAAGGGAAACGAGACCCTCTATAGATGAACCTAATATTGAAATTAAAAAGCCAGACTTTAAAACTATACTGTAGGAGACTTCCGGGAAGATGGCGACCAGGTGAGCAGCAAGGGAGCGATCCTCCTTAATAAACACAACCAGCTCGAGACAGACTTGGCGAGCGTGAATGCCGGGACCTCGGCTGGGAAGTTCAAACTGGGCGTATTTCTCTGAGCTGCCGGGGGAGATGCGGTAGGGCGGCCCAGGCTGCCGTGCGAGACGTGGGAAACCCCCAGACGCTGGGAGCCAGGGACGCTCCGCGCGGGGAGGAAGTTTGGCTGGGTGCGAGCGCCCTGGGAGCATAGCCAGCTCGGTCCCTCCCACCTCCCGAGCCGGTGCAGCTTTCCGGCGACTCCCGACAGAGATCGGCTTTTTAGCGGCGGAGACGCCCGGCAGTCCCACGTTTCGCGCGTATCGGGCAGGCGGCGTGGAGGGCCCCAAACGCTGGGAGCCAGAGACGCTCCGCGCGCGGAGGAAGTTTGGCTGGGACCGAACGCCCTGGGAACACAGACAGCTCGGTCCCTCCCGCCTCCTGAGCCGGTGGAGCTTTCCGGCGACTCCCGACAGAGATCGGCTTTTTAGCGGCGGCAACGCCCAACAGTCCCACACTTCGCACGCATCGGGCGGGCCGCGCAGAAAGCCCCAAAGGATAAACTGGCACCTTGGAACCTTCCTGCCTGCAGGGACTCCGAAAACTGCCTTTTAAGCGGAACTCTCAGCAGAAAGCTTAAGGGACATTCCCCCAAAGAAAAGTCATTGGAGCAACCTCTGCAGCAGACCTTTGCCTGCTGAACTGCCTGGGGAATCTACTGCT
>PVLD010004257.1:0-128039 GCA_004027595.1 Dinomys branickii | reverse complement strand
GGAAGCCACTGCTTCAAACACACTCTTGGCCCAAGCCCTCGTTCCAGCAATCGCAGCTTCAGCTTCGGAGACCCACGCTCATGGAAGCCTCCCGACTCGGCCAGGGGAGAGCGGAGTTCCAAGAGCTGGTCCAGGTCTGGAGAGGAGAGGGCGCAGCCAGGAAAAGAGGCAATGGTGGTTGGGAACTGTGGTCAAATCCGGTGTGAGGATGAGAGGTTGCAACAGCCAGGAGTCCCCACCCTGCAGCAGCCTTCCTAATCAGCACCTGGAGGCAAGGTGGAGCCAGAGCAGCCAGTGCACGTCCCACCACACCCAGCTCTATGCCTGCCTCGAGGCTGTGGCCTCCTGCCTCTCCAATGTGTAGGCGGCTGCCAGTGGGGAGCGGTGGGGTGCATCGGCAGCGACATCAGAGCCACAGCAACTACCAGTGATCCAGCCAAGGAACAAACGGGAACTGGAGCACAACAGCAAGAGAGAGCTGCGGATGGAGGTGGATCACACGGCCCCACGCCCTTCTCACTCCAACATCAAGCAGGAAGCATGAACTGAATTACTGGGCTTCAGCTCCCACCCTGAACGCCCTCCGTGAGCACCTTGAGCCTCTGGGGCCTGCGCAATCACCATCTGTTCCTGACAGCAATGGGATGAGTCCACAGGCTTCAGGACTCACCCCAAACTACTAATACGAGCAACAAGAGTGTCTCCATACTGCTTACATATATGATCCTTGTATGAACCCATGGCGACCGGGTAGGCAGCAGAGAGAGAACCTCCCGGAGGAATGCCACTCAGACATAGGAATATAGCAACATGTGAAGGACAGAAGGGAAAGAGGTGGATATCCTGAACTTGAGAAGGATCTGAAATGGGAACTGAAACCCTCGGAAAGACTAAGAAAAACCTCCTCTGGAGGAGGGGATCGGAGATCTGCCATGGCGCAGTTGGAGGGAGACGAGACGGAGAGGGAGGAGGTTGCCGCTCCAAGCACACCCTTGGCCCACGCCTAAACACCCTTGGCCCACGCCTTCGTTTCGGCATTGGCAGCTTCAGCTTTGGAGACCCACTACCCAACTGTAAGGGGTGGGGAATGGTAATGCTGGAGATCAGGAGGAGGTGGGAGGAGAAGAAAGGGCCTCTGGCATCAAGGCAACGGGACAGAGCCAAAAGGGTCACAGAGGGCGCCCCGATGGGGCCGCGTGCCCCATTGCTGCTCCACTGTGGGCCCCGCGGCTGCTCCGCAGTGGGCCCGGTGGCTGCTCCGCTGAGGGCCCTGCTCAGGGCACCTCATGGACTGGACCCGCCCCCACCTATAGCACGACGACAGGGTGGAGCCGGGCGGTCCACTGTGAGCATATGTGCTTTCCCACCTCCGACCATGGCAGTTTGTACACACCCCTGTATGTTACAGTATAGTCTGAGGCAGCTATATCTCTTCCCAAGGCGAGAGTCCAAGGATATAAACCCAGGAGTACAGTTATTATCACAGGGAAGATGACTGATTGAGTGGTAGGGCAACAGAGATGAGGGAGGAGAAAAATTGAATGATCAAATGGGCCATCATCTGTGGAACTGAGTAACAAAGGTGAAGGTAACATTATGTAGGACAGCATCCAGAGCTAATTCCCTTCTATGTTCTCTATAATTCTGTATTTCCTCAATTGCTTTTGTATTAACAGAAGTGAAGATAACTTTATATTATACAGCATCCAGTGCAAATTCCCTGCTATCTTCTCTATAATTTGGTATTTCCTTTAATGTTTTTGTGTTAACTAATGTGAAGATAACTATGTAATACACCATTCAGTGCTAATTCCCTACTATATTCTGTATAACTTTGTATTTTCTGTATTTATGGCTTTTCTGGTTCATATGTCTCCATTCTTTTGTCTTTAAAATAAAATTTTAAAAAGAGTTCTGATTTGAGCAGTTTAAGATATTTCAAGATAAAGTACTACATTAATATTAAATACTGTAAAAATTTAATTAATACAATGAGAAAGAAATTAATTTTTTTCAATATTTTAGCATTAGTATCTTTTCCTTTTTTCAAATGTTAAAATAAAGCAGGCCATTGAGGAGTTATTCTCAGATGAGAGATCTGTGATTTTCAGGATTTGTAATAAGTCAGATACTTATAGAGGTTTTTAGGTGCTTCTCTTGCATTTTTTAGTCTTGAAACAGTGCTATTTTGTGAAAGAAAACTTATAAAATTGAATCGCTGAAATAATTTCACTTTAACAATTGCCTACTCCTTTGGCATTTTATCAAGGCTTGATGTTTGAGACTAATATACTGAGTGTATGTGGGCACATTATTTGTGAATGAATCACATTACATGAAAGATATTCATCATTATATGAATGGCATTAACATCTATTAATTTTGGTGCTAAAATGTTTCAGAAAACATCACTAACATGCTGCATCACCATTTAACTGTGTGTTATGTGTTTTTCATGCCAACACTCTCCTGTAATCACAGAAAGTGAAAAAAATTTCTCATAGTCAGGCAGCTCAATATTGGATCGGGATCATCCATTTGATGGAATTCAGTTGTACAGTTTTTTCCGATTGCATTTAAAATATTATCTATATTGCTGTTCTGAGATGTACTTTTTAGGTTCCAGTGTCTGAGGGAAAAGACTGCACAGAGGTGGATTTAAAAGGAACCGTTAGAAACCAGACAGAAGCCTGGGCACGGTGGCACACTCCTGCAATCCCAGCAGTTGGGAGGCTGAGGCAGGAGGATCGTTTGGAGTTTGAGCCTAGCCTGGGCTACAAATGAGCTCAAGGCCAGCCCGAGCTGCATAGTGAGACCCTGTCTCAAAAAGCAAAAACAAAACCAAAGAACAATGAAAGAAAAACAAACCAGAGACATCAGTCAGAGACTTCAGGACTTTTTCCACGTCAGATAGTAAAGGTGGAAACAAAATTCAAAGTGCTTAAGTAAACACACAAAAATGTGTGTGGGGTGTGGTGTAGAACACTGGGCTGAAGTTATTTAGCTGTAAATGTCGTGTGACTTTATGAACAAGAAATGCAGTTGGGGAGGAGATCAGTGTTGTGGGAAGAAGAGGGTAAAGAAAGTGGCACTTCCGGCTTCATGCTGCTAATTCCTTGCTCTATTCCTGGGGTTACATAATGTGAAGACAGGAGAACAGGCAGGAGTTCACTGCCAGTCGGTACATTATAGAAGTCTGTGTTAACTAAGAGCAAAGGTGTCTACAGGAGCATTGCGTAAGTTCTAGAGAGCTGTTCAATTTTTATCATTATTATTGAAGCTGATGCCTATAGTTCATGTAATTCACCAATGTTATGGTTAGTGTCTGGATGTCCCTCCAAAGCCTCATGCAGTCATGCGGGCGGACTTTTAGAGTTTATGATTGATCCATGATCCATGCTGGGATTATGGGTGTGAGAGTTCCACCCACCCTGGGGTGCGTAGTTTGCATACATAAGGGAGAGAAAGAGGCTGCCTGCCCCCGCTCCTCCCTTTTGCTCTTGTTGCTTTTGCTGTTTTCCACTGCCATGAACAGTTGTCCTGTGCCATGTGCCACGCTGCCTTGGAGCCAGCTGAGTATGGACTGAAACCTTCACAAACTGAGAGGTAAATAAAGTTTTCCTTATGTAATTCTGGATGTCAGCTATTTTGTCTCAGCAGTGAGAGAAAAGTAACCAAGACAATCAGCATATGATTTTGGGAGTCTTTTCCTATTTCTCTCATTGTCTACCTTTTCATAATACCAACTTCAGTGGATTTTTAATCCTATCCAAAATGTTTCTGGAAGAACTTTGCTACAACTGAATTTAACTTCGCATTTCTTAGGAGTCCAAGTGCTCTGGCTTTAATTTTAGGTTAAGTATGGAATGGAGTCAAAATTCTATTAGAATCATACTGGGGTTCACATGTTGTGCAGATGTAATAAAACTGATCTATTATAATAAATATGGTTGTATTAAGGTGATGAATATTTTTTATTTGTTAAATAAGTTTTAACGTGATTTGTATAGTACAATTTCTAGAAAGGTATGAATTATTTAAATCAGGTGAGAAAAAATGCTGAGCAATAAAAAGTATCAGTGTTGCTTTCTGAGAAAGTTTTGGAAGAGAAGCTCAATAATAGCTCGATATTCAGTTATGGTAATTACAGTTTTTGCTCATCCTTTACATCTGCAACAATGCTGCAGCATTAGAAAAATAATCTGATGAGGCTTAAAGGAAGGTATTTATCATTAAGTGGCTTCATTAGCATTCTCTGGGTTATATTTTAGTACATTGCAGTGGGAAATAACATTGTTCCAAGTTAGATACTGTAATTAGCTATGTTTGGGCTTTAATTCTTCATTATGAAAATAGGGTTGTCTACACATCTAACTGCTTTTATTTCTCTGCCTTAAGAGCAGGATTCAAGAGAGGTGGGATGTGCTTATTGAAAATATCTATAACTTCATGGAAGACTAGCTCACATTTATACAATATAAAGCAACTGGGTAAAAACATCTGTTGTGTTTCAGCTGATTTACTGTCATTTTAATGCTCTGTCATTTTAGGTTAATGCACATTTGATGGAATGTAGGGCACTGGGTGTATGCAAGTGTAACTGCTGTCTTTGGAGTGAATGGTCTCAATTTTATATAGAGAGATTTCTAAAATACAACTGTGAACTGTTCAAACCGAGAAAGCACAGTTTTAAACTTGTAATGGGCTTCAGTGAGATAGAAAACAAGTTTAGTTGTTGTCTGCTGCCTTGTTTAAAGGTAGCCTTGCCCTTCTTCATGTGCAAATGAGGCTAAGAGTTGGACAAATGTTCTCTCTCTTTGGAGCAAAAAATTATTCTCTGCTCTTGAGAGAGAAAGTAAAATTTCATAGAGAAAGAGACAGATAAGTGTCATAGCATTACACAGCAATGGTCAAATATACACTTCCCCTTGTGAGTACCTTCCAGAAAAATCTATGTCCGCAATTCTCCTCCTCATGCAAAGTTTCTCTTTTTATTTTATTGTTTACATCTGTCTTACTAGATATGCATAAAGGGGGAAACAACACTAGGAATACTTCAGCAAGTCTCTTTTATATATTAAAAATTTTACAAATGGGGCATCTAAATACTTGGACAGACAGACCAAGTACATGGAAGCCTGGTGTCTCTGGTGTCCAATAGAGAAGACCTGGCTTTCAAAGTAGATTCTGCCACTTTCCCTTAGAAGAGACCTTAGACCCCTTATTTGCATAATGGAGTTTGCCTGAGTTAGTCTCAAATCTTACCTAGAAAGCTCTCTTTCTCTCTCCTTCTGTCTTTCTTTCTGTCTTTCTTTCTCTCTCTCTCTCTCTCTCTCTCTCTCTCTCTCTCTCTAAGACCTTAAAGTCAAGAATAACCCTACACATTCCAATATCTGCAAGAATCACATTACTTTTTTGTTTTAATACTTGGACTCAAACTCAGAAACTCATGCTTCCAGGCAGGGGCTTGCCACTGCACTATATCCCTGGCCCTACATTTCTTATCTTAATCTTCTTTATTCTTCTGCTAAAGCAAAAGTTAAGGCTCACCCTCTCCGCATACACACACAATTTCTCTAACTATCCAATGATGGTAGACTTTTACAAGAAATAGATATAGGAAGAGATCAAGTTTGATGAATAATGTTCATTTATAATTATACAAACCATTTTAGTTTAAAGGTAGTATCAGTAAAACAAATACCAGAAGAAAGAAGGATTTAGTATTATACTTTTCTCACAATTCAATAATAAGTCTAGTATGGAAATCTCATGTACAAATCATACTTATGGGTACATGCTGAAGGAAAGGTTATACATTATATTTGCTTTTCTTTTAAAACTTTTGTTTAAAAGATGATTGTAATTGGGGCAAGTTGGAAACTTGGTTTTGGATCTGGAATATTTAATAGCTTCTGCTGCCACTGGGTCTCTGTGCCCCAACTGGATTATCCATGCATTTAGTCTGTAAGGGATTTAGCCTGAGATAGAGATGCAAATGTGAGGGTAAAATATGTCTGAGAAATAGATCTATGCTATTTGATATTACTGAAGGAAGAAAAGAAGAAAAAAGGGGTAAATAAAACCTCCTATTATTGTTTCCAGTGGTAGAATTAGCAAATGAAATTTATTTTTGAGATTCAGGCCTTTCTGCCTTTAGAAAATACTGCATTGTGAAAAAGTGAAACCGTGCTCAAGAAAAGTAAAGTTTGTGACAATGGTAAAAAGTGAAATGGTTTGTACCATGTGAAAGAATTGTATTTATTGAATGAAAAGATGATTGTGACATTATTTTTCTCTCTTGTTTGGGTCTAGAAACTCTGGTTTGTAAATCTTCGAGGCACAGGACAGCAAATGACAGATCCTGTATGGGAAAGGTTCAAAATTTATAATTGAGCCATAGACTTCTCCAGAGAGTCTGATGGAGAATATGGTGTGCTGTACAGATACATGGTACACCATGGATAAACACTGGAAATGTTATGCTAATTGTAAGAATCAGTCAAAGAAGACCAGGTGTAATCCATTTACATAAAAATTTCAAAATAGGCAAATCTGTGTTGCTAGAAAGTACATTAATGTAAGACTGGCTGTGGTTACAGGAACTGACAGTTAATGAAGGTATATCTTTAGGATGCTTAAAATTTTCTAAAACTACATTATGGTACAGATGATATAATTCTATGACTATAATAGAAATTAATGCATTATACATTTCACATAAATTTTATGAAATGTGAATTATATCTCAATAAAACTGTTAAAATATACTTTTTCCTGAATTAGACAAATTAAAATATTTTAGGATTAATTATAAATATCAAACTTTAAAAGACCTTCAATCATTGTGGATATGATAAAAAGGAAGTTTAGTATATTTAATGATGAGAAACAACACTAATGGTACAGATAGGCAAGTAAAACATATTGTAGATTTTTCTCAAACTATAATATTTTACTATTTGTTAATATAATGTTTTTCTGCTAATTTCTCAAGCACTGTAGTTTACATAGCTTATAAAAAGGCCAGAAGTTCTTCAAATGTCATTTTTTGTTGATCCGTTCTTATTGCAATGTAGGATGAGAAGGAAAGGAATATTGAACATTTTTTTAAAGTTAGACGATTGTTTAAATAAAAAGGTTGGTTCTATTTCCTGTTTCACAAAGAGCTGTTTATAGACCAGTTTAATGCTGATATTTTAATAAATGAAAAGTCTCTTAGCACATGGGTGTTCTACTAAAAGTCACTCATTTAAGTCCCTGAGCTGAATTAACTTATCTGCAGGAAACTAGGAACATTAAAGAAACATCTGAATGAAACTTACTTCACCAAAGTAGAAACAGAATAAAAGCAGCAAGTATAATAAAGAATACTGTATGTTATACAATATGTTAGAAAAACAGGACAAAGAGACAGGATAGAGTGTGCAAGAGGCAACCATGTTAGGGGTGCTATAAGCTGAGTTTAGAGGAATTTGCAGTTAGGGGAAATGACCTACGGCTGGTGGCATTAAATGTAATTTGCGGTTACAATCATTTACCTATGAAAGCCTCTAGTGTATCTTTCTTTATAGCTAATATTCCATTATATAGAAATATCACATCTGTTTTCATCCCTTGTTCAGTTGATGGGCATTTAGGTTGCTTCCACTGTTTAACTATTACAAATTGTGCTGCTATAAACATGGATTCAACTAGAGACCATACTTACAAATGAAATAAATCAGAGCAGAATGTGTAAACATGGTATTGTCTCCCTAGCGTAAGAACCTGAAAGAGTAAATAAAATCTAAAGGTACAATAGATATTATGAAAGGAAAAGAAATTGCTCAAAAGGAAAGAACAACTGGGATGAGGGAAAAAAAGAGAAAAGAAATTAAGAAGGGAAAAATATGTATACACAGGATAGCTAACATAGTTGTACTACTGATTTCTATTGTTTTATTGTAAGGAACAGCTAATGTTTAATTGTTTGATCAATCTTACATGCCTATAACTGTTTAACTGAGTAACCAATTTGAAGATAACAATAGATAATTCTACCACCATTGTTCATTTCCTATCACCTTGTCTAAAATTCTGTATTACTTTTATTGTTTTTGTGTTGTTTTGCTTATGTCTGTGTTTGTTAATATATTTTCATTCTTTTATTTTTAAAATAAAGAAGTGTGTAATTTTAAGCACATAGAGTCGATGTTTGTCAATGTGCTGGTCAATGAAATCACCAAGCGAGTGTGGTTATGAAAGCTACCTTGAAATATTAATAAGCTATACAGAAGAGAAAAGATCAGCAAAGGAGATTTAGGAAAGATGTGGTTATTAGTTTAGCCAAATGCAGTAGTGTGCAGTGTCCTGTGAAGTGAGCGTGTCACCCAGATCTGGCACTTGGATGTAACTCTGCCATCCCATCAGCAGCTACAGTTGCAGAGACAGCAGGGAGCCCAGAATTTCTTCTCCTATGTAGGTTTAACATATTTGCCTTTAGCTCTTTCGGGGTCACTTATCTTTTGGGGGGCACCCATGATTGTCAGCTTTGGTGGAGCGGTGTGGATCTTCAAGCTTTTTAACAGGAAGTTAGTAACAGTTGGGGAATTGCTTTATATGGGAAGAAAAATTAGAGAGAAGAGGGAAACATTTTCAAAGTGTTAACTTGTGAGTAGGATTCATATTATTAAAATGGAATTTGTACCCCAAGCTGAAATGAATTTATTGATGAAAAGTAAAATTCTACATTCCAGACAAACATTTCATGTGAAATAACTTCTTTCAGAGCATTCAAAAACACCCCATTGCTTTCTTATTCTCTGTTGCACCCATATATCTCTTGAGATAGGTTAGTAATGCCAAGGTTAACAAAGAGAATACCGTAATTGACAATAAAGATACTAATAACTATATCTGTGCATAATGAGATATTAACTGAGGGCTGGGGATATAGCTCAGTGGAATAAGCGCTTGCCTAGCAAGCGCAGGGTCCTGAGTTCGATCCCCAGTACCGCAAAAAAAAAAAAAAATGAGATATTAACTGAAACATAAAGATGAGCTATCCTTACACATGCAGGCAGAGGGTTGCTTTTGTTTTAATCTCTTGAGAATCTAGACTGAAAAAAGTATCAACAATTTGTGACCCAACCATCTCAACATATTCAGGGCTCTCCAAGACTTTAACCCAGCATGAAGAGCAGGAATTGAAAGTGGAATGAGATAGGTCCTGATGACACCTGACTCTTCAGTGCATGTTTTATTTTCTAAAACAATGTACATACATGTTTCTGTATTTCTGTCTCACTTTCTAAAAATTACAACATTTCCTTACTGCACCACCAAGGGTCAGATTTCTGAAGCTGGTGAAGACTGGGTAGTGTTTCCATGTGAAATGGTACAAATGTACACATTTTGTTGTTTGTTTAAATCGACATGCAGAAATGGAAACATGGCAAAAGAAAAATGCAGCAGAGCCCTGAAAAATATATGCTGTCAAGTTGTAACACGCACATGTACTCTTTAACTAAGTTTACTATGTCCGCTGGAAAGCAAGTGACAGACAACTGTCTAACTAAATTAACAGATTGTCAGAAACAGACTAAAACCCTTCATTTCTATTCAATAGGCAGAGGGAAAACAAAAGCAGATGCAAAAAAATAGTTATACTTGTTTTTGTATTTTGTTTAGAGACAGAGGCTGTAAACCCATGAAGGTCAGCAAAATATTCTCATCTATTTGTTGTCCATTTGTTTTCGGGAGCAGGGTGACTGGCACGTTTTGTTTTCGGTCATACTTACAATGGGCTCAGTGTATCTTTGTACTTGGCCTGGGGTCAGATTTTTATAAACCATCATCTGACTTAATACGCTCTATATACCAGCAATCTTTACATTTTTCTTTCACTCTAGTAGGCAATTTCATACCACTTACTCATAGTAAGTCAATGGATTTTTCTTCCTCACCGCTTGTTCCTCTTCAAATAAATTCCTAAACAAAAGCCTTCCTGGTGGATATTCTGGTATTTGGGTATCTTTCATGATTTTTTTGTCCTAGTTTTTACTAGAAGATTTTATTCTTTACTCTGTGTTTTTCTACTGTAGATCCGGGGCCTCCAAATATGTCTTTCAACACAGGATGTTCAATTTAGAGACACTGTAGACAAATTCAGGGTTAAACTAAGCTCATTTCGCCATACCATTACCACCACAACCATTCCTTCTCCGCTCATCTTGTTAGCATGGTTCTTGGGGTCATTATCGTGTGGTCAAGTGAGCCATCTTATTTCTGGACTGTCATTCTCAAAAGATTAACCCTCATGTGCTTGCCTTTACAAAAGGCCTTTTCTGCCCTGTCTGCAAGCATCAGGTTGTTCGGTGGCAGACACAGGTGTTCCTGCCTTATGGCCCCACCCTGTCCCAGGTTTAGATTTATAATTCTCTGCACCTATAGGCTGCGATGTGTGCACTGCTCTCCTTCGATTGCTGGAGGACTCCAAGATCCACGGCATCAGATACAGGACCTAAGGAAACAACAAAGCCGGATGAAGGTCTCTTCCGTCAGTCTTGCAGATTAGGTCTGCGTTAGGTACACCCTCTTCTTCAGCTCATTTACTTCACTTTCATTCACAGATTGCTCTGTTTCAACTCCTCTTTCTTCTTTATCTTCTTCATCTTGTTCAAGAGTTTCACCTGTCATAGCACAAACCAGTGTGTCTCCTCTCCTTGGGGCCAAGATTCACCATATATGTCGGGGATGCTAGGGATGTTGGTCAGTCCCATTGTGCCCCATGACCTGCAGCCAGTAAGAATCATCAAACCTGTACATGCGTCTTCTATCTCTCTACTAAAGTATAAGCTCTGAATATTTGTACTTTTTGACTGCTTTGAATTAAATTAGAAGTTGTAAGAAAACATAAATATTTCTCTGAGATGCTTAAATGGTAAAGCATAAATAATTTTTAAGAAAGGGGCTTAGATTCTAACAAAATTTGTTAAATCATTAAATGATGTGCTGTTAGTCCCTCGCTGATTTTTCCACCCATTAAGACAACTCTCCCACCAGGTAGACTATCCACTGTACTTGTTAATTGCGATTGGGAGCTCAAAACAAAGGAATAATGGCAGCAAATTTAAATTTAAGTTCTGAAATTCAGCTTTGACGTCCTGGATGTAAGGCAGAAAGATTTGGATCTAGATGAGCTGAGCAGATATTTTTTCTTGCACTCAGACTCTGATAAGACCCCCTTTGATGCATGGACAGAGGCCACGCATGTAGGACGTGCAAGAGAGAGAACACAGGAAAGAGACTTCCAGGATCATCTGGACGCCTCGGGTAGGGAGGGTCTCTGAGAAAGAGCTTCATTTGTGGCAAGTAGGAGTGTGGTGGGGATAGGAGAGGGCCTGATGTGTCAGATGGAAATATAAACAGATGAAACGGAGTAAAGAAACTGATGAAGCATAAACAGGCTTAGAGGAGACAGAGGGATTAGAGTGTGAAGTCAGAGTAAGTTCTGGCAGGTAAATTTCCTATTTATTGCTGGAAGCAAGAAAGGAGGCGTGATGTCCGAGGTAGGAATGGATCAAGTAGGGGGCGTGGCATTACACATCGTAGGAAAAAGCTCAGCAGAAACTCCTGAGGTGCCTGGAAGTCACAGAAGTACTATTTTAAGCAACAGAAACATTGTAAGCTAAAACAGACCTTTGAAGTGTTTACGAAGCAAGACCTGCAAGGAGAGAGAACTCATTTCTTGGAGAATGCCATTTTAGGAACTGCTGAATTGTTTGTTCATTTCGTCATTCTGCAAATGTTAGAAACCCTTTGGGGATATGTTGATGTTGAAAGAATTTAATCCACTGTACATGGTTCTGTGATTTCCTATTAAGTTTAGGTTATTTTACCCATAAAACGTAGCACAATAAATCCTTTTGATTTTGTTCAATTCATCTCTTGAGTGCATGAAGTTTTCCTGGAGGAGAGGCAGCACGGTGAAGAGAAAATGTAAATTCTTAGCAACCAGATACAATTTACTAGTCGCACATGCATAAGTTTCTCCAGCTGTAAAATGGTACTCCTAATATGTCTTTGTCTGGCTTGTGAGGATCATACAATACATGTGAGAGGCTCTGCAGTGACTAACGCCTGAAAAACATTCTGGGTATTGGTATGTTTGTGGGTACATAGACTTTACATTCATCCATGTACCATGGTAGCTCTGTTGCGGAGCGCTTTGCAGCAGTTGGGCTTGCAAACAGACGTATTTGGAAAATTCTGTTTTTATTTGAGAACTCTGCATTGGGTTACAAACAGGACTGTGGCTCTGTTTGCTGCAGGAACATGAATGTGGCCACCTTTTCCAGAATCATGGAATGAATTTAGTTCGTGTACTGAGGCATTGGTCCATTTTACACGACTTCCCTTTTACTTCCTCTTTCCCCCACCCCCACACTCCCCTCTTTCCCATTTCTCAGATCTCTTTTCCATCTCTGCAGAGTCTTCCTACTTAGTTCTTAAGGTGGCTCTTTTATTTTGCCCTTCAAGTTATTTATATTTTGGGTCTCATATCAGAAAAACCATGTGATATGTAACCATTTTTAAATTAGTGCGTTTCTTTGGTGTTATGTAATGTTTACATTCCTTTTGTGAAGTTGCTACGTGTTCAGCACACATTTTAATTTGTTTTTCATCTCCTTTCCTTCCTCTCACTCTTCTCCCTCTATCTCTTGCACCCCTCCCCATTTGAGAAGGACCCTCCTACTTCCTATCATCCAGCTCGCATTTTGCTCTTTATTTATGATTTGGGTTTTTCATGCAAAAGAAACTATGTGATATTAAAGCTTGTGTGTCTGATTTATTTCACTTAACCTTATGGCCTCAGGCTGTATCCTGCCATAGAGATAAACCTGAGTCAGATTTTACCTTTTGTGACTGACATTTCACTTAGTGTTATTATCTCAGGGTCCATTCGTTTTCTTACAAATGCTTCTAATTTATCATTCTTATGGCTGAGTATTTTATATATACATGTTTCTTGTGCACCTAGAGTTGTGTACAGAAAATCTTTGCTGCTTCCTGTGACTTAAAGAATTTTACCAATTTTTCACCCAACAGACTCAGTGTTTCAGATTTTTTATGTAGGTCTTTGATCCATTTAGATTTGATTTGATTCCAGCTTAGGAGATGGGGCTCAATAGTTACTCTTCTGCGTGTGGATCACCAGTCTTTCCCGTACAATGTGCTGAAGAAATTCTCTTTCTCTATGGTATATTTTTGGAGCCTTTATTGAAAAATCGGGTAGCTAAAGGTACGTGAGGTTTTTTGCATCATCTGTACTATTCTCTTCATCAAGGAGTCCGCTTCTGGTATATGAAAGTTTTGGTTGAGACCTTACTTTTTCCGTTAGCTGATTTCTTTATTTATGCATGCGATGCATAATGCATCTATTTATTGTGGAGAGTTGGTACATATGCATGTCACATCCTAATGCTTTTTACTTCTGATAAAATCTATTTCTGTACAAAAATAATAGATGATAGTTAGAGATATCTTGGAGGCATGGGTACCAATATTCTACCAATTCTTAGGTTCTATACTTACAATTCCAGATAGGCATTTGTACAACTCACACTTGAACAACTCCATTGTAAACATGTTCGTGGCATTGCAAGGATGGTAAGCTCATCACAGAGCTTCAAATATTAAAATACTATTCTACTAAATACAGCTTTCTCCTCCTCTGAATTAACCCGTCGTGCTTCAGTAATAACACTGATTCTGTGTCTATGAAAACACTGAGAAAATCCTTTTATAGCCTACATGGAAATTCCTTAAATACAGTAATTTTAGACGGCTAAGATGCTTTCCTCACACTTACCAGGACAAAAAAAATCTTTGTTTATTTGTATTCCATTGTAAAGTCTTTATCAGTCAATAAATGTTTAATACTGGACATGCATATAAACCTGGCACTTGGAAGAGTGAGGCAGGAGAACCTCAGTGAGTTCACAGCAGAAGTGGGTTAAATAGTGAGTTCAAAACCAGCCTGAACTGCATAGCCAGTCCTGTCTCCAAAATATTCAATAGGAAGAGCACAGTTAATGTGAAAAGTACATTTCTAAATGCTTACCTCTCATTTTTCCCTTAACTGATTGATTATTTCCGTCCAAAGTAATGTAGCTGTCAGTCACTCTGGATTTTGGTAGCATAACAATCATGTGGGGATCTGTAGATAGTAAAGTAAGAATTATAGCAAGTAAAAACTGCACAAAAGATTAGTAACTGACAGTCAAAAAATCAACCAAGATAATTTGCGCATTAAAATGTCCTGCATTACTTTTTAGGGAAATACAAGTGCCAACCAAATCCCCCCTTTTCAGATGAGTTCTCCACAAAGGCAGCAGAGACAAGAAAATAGATTTATTGTTGAACAAGCCTTATTCCAAAAATGTGGTGTCTGTCCCAGTCAAATCTGCTAGGACATTGCAAAACCAGAAAGAAATCCCACCTTTGTTATACAAGCAGGTAGCTAACACAAATGTTTTCAAGATAAACAATAATTAAATTGGAAGAGAATTCAAGATAACTTTTTGCCCTGGAGTTCATCCTGTCATGGGAGTGACTATCTCTATTGGTTAACTAGTTTTAAATAATGAAAAAATAAACACCCATTTATGACAGGTGGTAGTTTTGCAGGTGGTCACACATGCAGCGAGAGCCTTACGTAGCCTCTGAGAAGAGTCACGCGTATTTCAAAGTGACATTAAGATAACTCACAAATTTTTCTGAAGTAAATTCTTCAAAACAAAAGTTAATTCCCTGTGTTTAATGAGGAGAAGTAAGCTGCTTGTTTTTAGGTTTTGTCTGTCCTTACACCCTGCAATCCAGGTTTGTTTTGAGTCTAGGTTGTACGTTTGTCATAGAGTATCATGGGCTGGAAAGGCTCATTCCTGGAATGGGTGAGCCCACACATTCCACGTGCCACTGAAGGACATACAAAGAAAGTTGGAGAATCCTGTTGTCTTTTTTCTGTTGAACTATACTTTCCTTCTAAAGTCTTGTTTCACTCCTTTGTCCTCACCCTCTCCCGCCCTTCCCAGTAGGAACTGTTTCATCCTGTGAATTCAGTATTGCAGCATACTGGAGTCAGAGCAAGTGGGCCATCAGAAACCTGAGCCTCCATAGCCATAAAATCATAGTGTGTGCTGTGCTGTATTTAGGCCCTATAATTAAGGTGCCAAGGCTGAACCTCGGTACCACAGGAGCCTTCATTCCTAGTAATTTGCTCTTTTCTTGTCTGGCTCCTCACCGAAGGATGAGACTGTTCCGTGGCCCAGTGCTCCTAGAGAGGCCTGACGTCCAGCTCACCCCCGTTAGCCCCTGTTGTCTCGCACCGCTCTTCCTCTTCCCAGGTTCCTCCCGTACATCCTAACTTGGCGCCCAGTTCGCCTTGCAGCGCTATTCACATGTGCTGGTAGGTTTAATGACTCACAATAAACATAATTATCTCACGCTTTTCTCATCGCATAAGGCCTCACACACTCATCTTCTCTGCCCCTGTTATCAGCTGATGACCTCTGCTCAACCTTCAGATGGAGAAAAAGAGTTCCTTCATTTCCTGAGTTTAAATCTGCAAAATTATAGCCATTTCACCGCAATGCTTTCTTTTTCATAGCATAACAGTCAAGGAAGAGATTTCCATCAGGACCTATTACACTCTAAGGTTCGGAAGGCCAGTTTCTGTCTCATGGCGATGAAGAGTGAAACCAAGAACGGAGGAGGTAGGGTGCAAGCAAAATTATTTAAAATATATAAGAAGGAAGTGAAGCTCCTGCTAGCTGCAAGGGGCTCCTGAGCAGGTACCCTAAGAGGCTTCTTGTCATTGGGTTTTGAAGGGGTTTACTAAGGAGGTCAGGCCACTGTGTAAGAAGTGTGATCTCTGTTCTACAAGAGAGTATATGGTTTTCCAGGTCCAGTCTGTGCAGCGTTCACACGGTGTCCGCACAGGGCCCACGTGACCTCGAGGCAGCGATCTGCCTTATTGTGCCGTGTTATGCGGTAGGGAGGAGCCTGACCGCTGCGGGATGCCTGGCAGATGTGTCTGTAAGAGCCCTGGGGGGTGATGGCTCAGCAGACTCCATTTTGCACCGCTCTCTTTTCTGCTGGACAGAATCCTGACTCCTGCCTCAGTTCTACATGATCTCACTCTTGCATTGTGTTCTGAGATGCTGTCTATGGAGGTCATTTTAATTTTAAAAATCCCTGAGGCCACAAGACAGTTGTATGAGAGAATTTCTCAAACAATGACTACACACATGCTTTGTTACTGGGGTACTGCATGGGCTCATTGTTCTGAGGCTCTTTGGGTCCCTGGAGTTCAACTTTTGAGATGATTCATCATGGTAATTTTTACCTGTGTGTAACCACTTGTGAATGCTCCAGTGATGCTTTGCATGGAGACTGCTTGTCATAGTCATTTTCCTGCCACTGTGATGCAATGCCTGATACTCACAACTCTAAAGAAGGAAAGGCTTGTTTTGCCTCAGAATTTGCAGAGCTTAGTCCATAGTCAGCGAGCTCCAAGTCAGTGCCGCATAGCAGAGGAGAAAGTGCTCAGGGTGAAGCAGTCAGAAAGCAGAGAGAGAAAAAGAGAGAGAGAAAGAGAGAGAAGGAAGAGACTGTCAGAGAGATATCAGAGGAGGAGCGTGAGGGATTCAATCCTTGTTATGGTTGATACATTGTGTCAACTTGGGGAATCTAGAGGTTTAGCTGAGTGACTCAGGAGGCAGCTGGGGCGTTTACTTTGTAAACATCCTGAGCCTGTGAAAGAGGAGGGCACGGAGATTGTGTGAGAGGTTCATGCCCCCTGGGTGGGGGTAGGTTGTTGACAATGTAAGGGAGGGAAAGAGGCTGCTTGCAGCCATTCCTTCTTTTTGCTCTGGTGGTTTTTGCTGTGCTCTGCTGCCCTGAACAGTTTGCCTTCTGCCTTGCCTCAGAACCAGCCAAGTATGGACTGAAACCTCCACAAACTGTAAGCTAAATAAACCTTTCCTTCCTTCATTTTGGGTGTTGGGTATTTTGTCTCAGCAACAAGAAAAAAGTAACCAAGACAATCCTTCAAGGCACAACCTCAGGGAGCCAACTCCTCTGACCAAACATCACCTCCCATCTTCATATTTAGCTGTAATCCCATCAGTAGATTAACCCACTAAGGAGCATCACACCTATGTGATCCAATCAACCTCCCCAAAGCTCAACCTATGAACACTTGAGGTTTTGGGGACCATCAAGTTATAAACCATAACATACTTTACACCAGGTTTGCACTGCTTAAGCTTAGTCTCTGATGCAAGACAAAGCTCTTGGAAACGATCTGGACTTACCCTACCTGCATAAGTTCCACTCAAGATACTATAGGAAGACAAAACAAAAATCATAGAAAAAACTTCCTTTCTACTATGCTTTCCAAATCACAGATATGTATATTAAATAGTAGAAAAGCACTATAAATCAAACTGTCACATGTATTTTAACTTGTTATTACTACAATATTTATTTTCTATTTTAAAAAATTGACTTTAACTTAAAATTAACGGCAACTATGAATCACATTTCACCATAAAAATACGAACTGGGATTGAAAATACAATTTTACATTTTAGATTTTTTTCAGTACTAAGTTTAATTATATAAAGCAAATTCTTTATGTAGAGAAAAGAGAAAATTTTAAAGCTTCATAGGTTTAAAATCCTTTAAAAAATTCCTGGCTATTTTTCTGTCAATATTGCCTTCCATCTTTAATGAGCTGGGTGGGATGTACACATCCACTCGTTTCCACAAATCCAAATATTCCATGCTAGTTCCAGAAAAAAATTCACTCATTCTTACTTGTTATTACTTTCAGGAGTTTAAACATATTGTCTCACTGTTTTAAAATCACCATTGCTTACACACATCACACACTCACATACGCCCACACATGAATATAGACACAAACTTCAGGCTTTCATAGAAAATATTAAAACAAACATGTGGCAAGAAGAAACCCTTCTCAAATTAACAATGTCTCTTTTCTGAATGCAACCATGCCGAGATGACTAGATATATGTGAGGAATTCTACTACTGTAACATAGGTACTGAATTAAATGAGCCTGTTCTCTGGTTCAGATAAATTAAAAACTGTTATTGACACCAGAAAGAAGCAGCTCTATTTTGAGGCCATAGCACAAGCCCTGCTAAGGAATAGATGTTCCTATTCAAGCAACTTTTCATTCCTCATAAAAAAGAAACATGTTCTGTATATATATGCTAAATAAAGAGTTTTTAATGTTTTTCTTTTTAAGCTGAAGGCTTTAACAGCTTTAATTCTGCACATATCTTTCAGCCAAGATTGAAAGACTGAACTCACTGCAATATGTAGGTGTTTAATTCAATGACACAGTATATGTTCCAAGGGTCTTAACTTTTCCCCTCTATGCCTCAGTAAAACAATAACTACAGCAAAAGCAAATGCCTATTTGTATTGAGCAGTCATCTCTTCCATGACATTTGGGAATCATCTTACTGATACGAGGAGTTTAATGACACAATGCCATGATTTTACCCACTGTCACCTTGAACGGTTCTTTGGACACGAAACCTTTAATGACACCCTTGCCTGAAACTGAGAAAAGAGGAAGCTCTTATCTAAGAGTACCTGTCCTGGTGATACAGACTTTGTGGAAATCCCGTTATGAATCAAAATGGTGATTATCACTTAAGACAGAGCCAACATCCTTGACATCCGTTTCAAAGCCTCCTTTTTAACTTGATTGGTGATGATGTAGCCAGACAAAAAAAGCTGTGAACAAGATTTCTTAGATAAGATATGTTTTAGAATATTCCAAGGAGTGTTTGGAGATGCTTTAATTTCAGATAATTTTCTATAAATTTAATACAAATCAGGAAATTTAGCAGAGTAGAACTCAACAAATCATAGTATTTCATCTTAGAGGATATTATGGTGCATTCAAGTTGAATTATGTAAAGTACAGAATTTATTTGGCTCATTAGAACTAAGCTCTGTAGGAAAGCAAAGAGCAAAAACATAACAGCAAAAATAACGATTCCACTGCAAATATTTATGCAAATAAACCGTGAGGAAAAACTACAGAAATCCAAAGAACTTGTAAGCCATTTTCCTAAGTGAAAAATTGTACTTAAAATACACTTTGAAAGTAATTTTGAAAAATATATACCACGAAGGAAATTTTAAATACTAAACTCAAATGAATTGCAAACATAAAATATTAATACCTAGTTTTGTTTGGGGTAAAAATTTATGGAGCTCTGGCTTTGCAGTACATCCTGAATACATCCCGCTTCCACCCTTAGTACCCTCTTTCACTCTTTTTTACTTTCATCTCCAAGCTGCGTTCCTCTGAGGAACATTTCTCAGTGTGACAGGTGATATTTAAAGATGAAAAAAATAAACACGTCTTTTTTCTAACTTGTCCATCAACTGCACAGCAGAGGCTTATCAAGGTCAAGTCAAAAAGATGCCAGAAACAATCTTATATCTGTGAATTCTCCTTTGATTGTACAATTAAATTTAATTTTTTCTGATGCCATTCAGGGGATGATTATATTTGCTGCCTTAACTTTTTCTGTCAAAGGAAAAAGCTCTGTAAATGTTACAGAGTTGTGAAGTATCACTAGCAAAAGGGGACATGAGCCAGTCTCTGAACTGACATAAAAATTTCCATTAGATACTTTCAAAGAAAAAACAATTCCTGGGTTAAATTGATCTGGAAAATGACCTGGAACCACCTGTGATCTACTTTTAAAATTATATAAATGTGACAAAATGGAAAGTGATTATTTAATTTCCCTTCCAACTTAGAATACACAGCCCATTCTCTACTAAGTTTGGAAAGATTTCTTATGGTTCATATTGTTTCTTTGTACACTGTGCTATACAAAATCCTTTCTTCTCTTTTATGAGCCATTTCTATGGATCATAGAAGAGTAAATAAAATATATTACTTGGATCTTAAAAAGAAAATAATTTCATGTTCATTTCTGAATTCTTTCTTTTCAATAATTGTCTTTAAATAGATGATTTAGAATAGTCCATTACAATTTTGTGTTTTTAAGAAACTTTTTTAAAGTAATAGTGCTTGATATAAAGCTTAGTATAAAATTATTAGCTGCTTAATATAGGACTTAGTGAAAAGTTATTTTTCTTATAAATATCTTTATTTTATCTATATTATTATAGAATTTGTAAATTACTACTTTGATTCGATTAAATAGATTTGAAATTTATCAATAATTTATAACCATTTGTAGAGTAAATGTTTCTTATTTGGACAAACATGGATAAGTGGTAAAATTTCCTTTTTAATTAATTAATTAATTTTTGGCACTGGGAAATGAACTCAGGACCTCATGCTTGCCAGGCAGGCACTGCTGAGCTATAACCCCAGCCTCTAATTTCTTTTTTAGGAGACACTAAAACTACACTGTAATTTTATGAAAAAGTCTAATTCTTCTGTTGCTGAGTACCTCAAACATTTTGTGCTGGTCAAGGGCCTGGTCTATGTTTCAAATTGCCATGATTAGCTGTATGACCTTTATATAAAAATTATGTTCTCTGAGAAAGAGTTTTCCTATTCACCATGTAAAAGTGTGTGTCCAAACTGCACCACAAGTATCTTTTTAGAATTTCATACCACATCTACTATCTACCTCTCATCTGTCTGTCTATCAATTTGGTTTACATCTAAAATGTGCTCAGAAAAGCTCATGTGTTTAAAAGTGATTAGCTAATGAGGTGCTATGTTCATCAATGGATTACTCCAGTTAGGAATTCAGGACCTAAATTTACTCTTAGGAGGATGGACCTGGTTGGAGGTGACCTGGAAGGGCATATTTCTTCCTTGGCTCTTCACTTTTTGTTTGTCACTGAGACACAGTACCTAGCACTTACAAGTTAGAGGAACAAAGATTTATTTCAGACCACAGTTTTTAGAGGTTTCAGTCCATAGTCAGCTGCGTCTGAGGCAGGGCAGCACAGCAGAGGGGAATTGTGGCAGAGAAACAGTCCATGACAGGGCAGGCAGGAAGCAGCAGCAGCAAGCTGCACCAGCAAGCCCGCCTTCTTTCTCTTCATTTATGTTCCATTCAGGCTATTAGCCTATTGGTTGCTTCCACCCACACCAAGGCTGGAGCCTCCGTTCTCTACGCGCAGAACGACACTAATTCCAATCAGTGTACTAACTTAGTACCATGCACCTTCAATCCAACTATCACATACCTTAGCTCTGCAAAGCTTCACCTGTGGGTATATGAGGCTTTGGAGAGATATCAAGACACAAACCATAATATTCCACAGTGTTCCCCAGTAGACTTATGCACATCCCTTTATGCAAAAGGAATTTAGTCAATCTCTGAATTTTCAGAGTCCTAACAGTTGAAGTATTGTTGAGATATCCAAGTCCAAAATCTCCTTTGAGACTTAAGACAAACTTTTAGCTGTGAGCCCTTCCACAAAAGAAAAGAAAAAACACTTCCAACCTACAATGGCACAACATAACTTTTCCATTCTAAAAGGTAGGAATATGGGGATGGAAAAGAATGGCACCAAAGCAAGCCTAAAGCCCAGAAGGTCAGACACTAAGTCCCATAGTCCTATGTCCAGCATCTGGGATAATTGTGGCAAGATGTGACCTCAAAAAGGCTTGAGTGTTTCTGCTCCCACAGTACTGTCATTGGTTGTAGTTCCCATGGATTCTCTCTTCGGCCAGCTCTGCCCACTTCTTGTAATTTTCCTCAGACAATCCATATTCCCAAGCTCACCAAACTTCTGAGTCTTCACTGAACCTCTCTGGCTTTACACTCACAGCATCACACACTGCCCTTTCGGGGGGACACTATCTAGCCACTCAGACCTCTTCTGAAATCTGAGTGGAAACCTTCCTGACTCCACAAATCTTGCATTCTGCATGCACCTAAATCCAGCACCATATAGATGATGCCTAAGTCTGCTTCCAGTTGGAGCAGTACCCAGGCTTCTTTTTCTTTTGGCTGTAGAGGCTGAGAGCCTAGATTGCTAGTTTGAGTGAATCCAATCCAGAAGCTCAACGTTTCTACCTTGCTGGGATTCTGGACATCATGCTCTGGAGATCTCTTCTCAAAGGAAGTCTTTCATTTTGCAATTTTGAGGCTGCAAAACCTGGGGTCCCGCTGGTTCTTAGTATGTCCTTAGGCCATCTCTCAATTGTCCTGTTCATTTTCAGCAAACAATTTATCCTCTGTTCCATGTTGGCAGGCCATAACTTTATTGGAGTTTTCTTTCTGGACAAACTCAAAACTTTTAAAATTATTGTACTGGACCCTTGATCCTAGTTCTTAATATAGATCTAGCTAAAAGCCCACAACCATAGCCATGCACCAGCCTCAACATTAGACTGCATTGAAACTTCTTCCGTCAGATTAATTAGTTCACTGGCCTTAATCTTAATCTCAGCCAGTCTCTGCACATGAGTAAAATGCAGACAGATTTTCTGCCAAAGTGCAACACAGTCTGGAGTCCAACAGCCAATGCAGTCTTTGTTCCTAACTAAAACTTCTTGAGCCTAGTCTTTACCAAATATGCTTCTATCAACATTCTGGTTCTGAACTTTGACCGTAATTTTTCATGAAGTACAAGTTACAGCATTCCAGGGCTGCTTCTTCAGCCAGTATCTCCAATCCTTTCTGAACTGGAAAGCCACATGGTAAGATAATGTCACAGCAGTGACCTCACTCCTGGTAGCAAAATCTGATTTAGTTAATTTTCTTGTTTCTGAGACAAAATACCCAAAGTTAAAGAAGGAAAGGTTTATTTTAGATCATCATTTGTAGGGGTTTCAGTCTATAGTCAGCTGGCTCCAAGTCAGGATGCCAAGGAAGGAGGGCATCAAAGAGGAGGAACCCTTCATGACATGGCAAGTAGAAAGCAGGAAGCAGCAAGAAGCATCAGCAAGCCAGCTTTCCCTCGCTCTCTTTGTGTTCCATCCAGCCTATAAGCCTACTGACTGTTGCCACCTATGGCCAGAGTGGCGATTTCATTATTCACCCGAGAACCATGCTAATTCCAGTCACTGAACTAATTTATTTTCACACACCCTTAATCCCAGTGTCATATAGCTGAGATCCAATTAGTTTCAAAAAGTTCTATTTTTTAATGCATAAAGGGTTTACTCTTTCATTTTAAAAAAGAGACCAAGCATAAAAAATAAGAAAAATACCCACAAAGATTCTGAAACAGTATGACAGGAAGGTAACAATGACCAACACATTGTGTATTGTTATCTTTAAATTAGTTACTCGGAGTATGAGATACCAGTATTTTATTGTCCAAAAAGATTAGCACAGACCTATCTTTTCAATGAACTCAGAGAAATTAGCAGCACAACTATAACTATCTCACATATATATATATATATATATATATATATATATATATATGTTTTCCTTTTCCTTTGCTTTTTTCCTGTTCCCATAAACCAATTTCTCTTTCCACTTGAAGTTTCTTTCTATTTTACAATATCTATTGTACATTTTGGACCACGTTTACTCTTCCAGCTTCTCACACTAGTAGATAATAGGATGTTTACACATTTGCATCTGATTTCTTTCATTAATGACTATGGACTCAAGTTATATCCATGTACCTATAAAAGTCTCCATTTTATCATTCTTTATGGCTAAGTAATACACCATTATATAAAAAGACCACATCTGTTTTATCCATTCCTCAGTTGATGGGCATTTGGGTTATTTCCAAGATCTAGCTATTACAAATTGTGTTGCTATAAACATGGGTGCACATATAACATGGTAGTATGATGTTTTTAATTCTTCTGGGAAGATACTCAGAAGGAGAATAGCTGGGTCAAATAGAGTCTCCAATCCTAGTTTTTTGAGGAGTCTCTACACCAATTTCCACAGTGGTTGTACCAGTTTATACTCCCAGCAACAGTGGGAAAGTGTTCCGTTTTCCTCATGTTTCCACCAGCATTTGTTACTGGCTGATTTTTTGATGACAGCCATTCCTTCTCATGTGAGATGGAATCTCAGTGTTGTTTTAATTTTCATCTCTTGAGTGACAAGAGTTTCATTTGTTGTTCGTATTTCTTCACCTGAAAAGTGTGTATCATCACCAATTCCTGTTTTTGGAATGAGTCTTTAAATTTGGGAGGTTTGATTTGTTTTGAGTTCTTTATATATTCTCAGTAGTAAACCTTAGTCTGAGGCACATCTGCTGAATATTTTTTTCCAAATTTTGTGTTCTCTCCTCACTCTGTTGGTGGTTTCTCTTGCTATGTAAAAACCTTTTAGTAAGATGAGATCCCAGTTGTTGGTTCTTTGTGATAGTTCCTGAGCAATCAGGGTTTTATTCATAAAGTCTTTGCCTACACCAACGTCTTCAAGAGTTTTACCTATTCTACATTCCAGCAGATTTAGTGTTTCCATTTTAATATTTAGATCTTTGATCCATTTCAAATTTAGTTTAGTGTTTCTGCCTTGGATCCAGTTTCTCATGAACCAAAACTTAGCCAAAATGAACCCCTCCTCTTTTATTCTGCAAGTGTTGGGTGTTTTGTCCCAAGAACAAAAAAGTGACTAAAACATATATATTTGTGCATAAACAAGCTATATAACTGAGAATATAAGGTTGTCATTAACACAGTGTTGTACAAGAATATTTAGTGTCTGAACAATGGGTCAAATTATAGAGTTAAAAAATAAATTTCAGGTTATATTTATATATAATTGATTCAACATTTCCTCTTTCAGTTTCTGTTTTTCTCTAGAGATATATTATTTAAATTCTATTTAAATAATAGAATTCATATTAATTCTATTAATATGAATTCTATTATAGAATTCAGATTAATTAATATTAATTCTATTAATAGAAATTCTATTAATAATAGAATTTCTCTTAATGGCAGCGTTATAGATGGTATTAAAAATGATTCCCTGTTGCATTCAGTAATTTATGTTTTTACAATGAAAATTATGCATGCCCCTAGTTTAAGAGTCAGTGTTCCAAAGTTTTTGTGTTTTTAAATACCACTCCTCCTTCCTATTCATGCCCCTTCACAGTGATCCACTTTCCATTTCTTAACAAGGCTCTATGACATTTACTCCCACAGCTAATCACTTTCTTGCTGCCCTGGCCCTGGCTCTTCAGCACAGGTGATAGCTTTGCAATTTCTTCTTTCAGCCACATACAGAAACTAATTCTCCTCAAATATAGTATTTTTGGTTACATAAATATTTGACGTGCAAATTTCATCATGATAAGAATGTTATTTCCTTCTGAGTTATAATATATATAAACACCACAATTTTTTTTACTTCACTTTTGTATTTCCTTGGAATTTTTGATGGCCTGTTGGTTGTTATTCAACTATTTTGCATATATTTCTCACTAGTGAAAATTCCTCACTTGTTACCTAATTTTACTGTAGAGGTATGCAGATATGCAATACATTATATATATATTTTATACTTTCTGGAGGGTTCTTGTGGTATTTTCATTTTTCTACTTTGTGCTGGTTGTTTTTCTGCTGTGCTGAGAGCTCCCTTCAAAATTCGTATAGGGACAGCTTCGACCTTTTCCTAACACTGCCCCTCTTTTTTTTTTTTTTATAGCTATGTATCTTCCTTTTCTTGATGTAGTCTCTTTTAACTGAGTGTCTTGGTTACTTTACTCTCGTTGCTGAGACAAAATACCCAACACCCAAAATGAAGGAAGGAAAGGTTTATTTAGCTTACAGTTTGTGGAGGTTTCAGTCCATACTTGGCTGCTTCAGAGGCAGAGTGGCACATGGCAGAGGGCAAACTTCAGGGCAGCAGAGCACAGCAAAACAACCAGAGGAAAAGGGAAGAATGGCTGCAAGCAGCCTCCTTTTCTCCCCTACATTTTAAACAGCCTACCCCCACCCAGGGGGCATGAACCTCTCACACAGTCCCCATGCCCTCCTCTTGCACAGGCTCAGGATGTGTACAAAGTAAGCACCCCAGCTTCCTCCTGGTCACTCAGCTAAACCTCTGGATTCCCCAAGTTGACACAATGTATCAACCATAACACTGAGCATACCTTTTAAAATTACCTTTGAGAGATACAATATAGTTTGGTTCTTGATATTTTCAGTTCTTAAGTGAATCAGCAGGTCATCTTTTAACCATCCTTTTCCTCTTCTTTCTCCTCTTTCTCATCCTGTTCTTTGTCTTGTCTGTTCTATCCTACTACTTAGCCTTCAATTTATAATTTACAATTTTCCATTTTGTATCTTGCTTATAGAAAAGGATCACTGTTATCTCTTCTCATTATTGTGTATTGTTTGTTTTAATTTTTTTCTGTTGTTTTATTAAATCAGGGAGAGGATCAAGTATTTATTTGTGTTATCTACACAACACATACACTGTTCTAATTATGATGAAAACCTTTTGACTTTGTAATAATAACAGTAATACAAATGTATGATTTGTTATTTAAAATTATCTTCAGAATGTCTTACTCTTATGTTTAACTATGTTTCCTTTACAAGAATTGTAAATATTTTTTGACTCATCATGAAACAAGTTTCCATTAAAACAACACATTTGTTTCCTTAAATGAAAATATTTTAAAATAACAAGTGCAGTAATTTCTGTGAATAAGTTATGGAGATTGTAAATCTTTCATTCACCCACTTAAAGACATTTATAAAGCACCTCATTTGTTCCTGGTCTTGTGCTATGTTCTGGGAATATAAAGGTAAACCAGGACAGTCTGTCATTTAAGGAATGTCCAGATTCAGCTGCTAATTTTGGAGTTACTTCCTATGTTAATCTGTATATATGATAACTAATTTTATAAGGGATTATAAAAAAGTGAATCTGATCTTGACAAAATAAAAAGTTGTAAAGGGAAAAAAGGAATTGAGGTGTGAGAGGTACATGTCCCAATGTACAGTGCAGTGAATGCAATGATTATATACTGCAAACATGTACTAATACAAATATAAAATTTTTTAAAAAGCTAAAAAAAGGAAACATCTTGCCACTAGGCCACCCAAAATGATTAGAAACTTCAACTCCTACCACATATCTACGCTGCTCTACATGAAGCCACATGAGGGAGCCCTGTTCAAGATGGGAAAAAATTTTCCTCCTTACTCCAAAAAGGGCCACAAATGAAATCTGTGTGTTGACTTACTGAAAAGTATGTGATGGTTCTAGAAATTTTTTTCCAACGTGGAACAGTATAAAGAAACCTGTGTAGTATTTTGCTGCCAGAAAGTGTAATAAACATCACTTCTAGTAATACCATTATTTCCTAATGAGTCACTTCCCTGGCCTAAAGGAGCAGAAGATACTGCTTGAGAAACAAAGCCCTATTCCCCTCTCTTTCCCTGTGGCTTTGCAGGATAAGACAAGAGGTTTTTGTTTTTTGTTTATTTGAAACAGGGTTTCACTATGTAGTGCAGGCTGGCCTTGGAACTCACAACAATCTTCCTGCCTCAGCCTCCCAGGTGCCAGGAGTACAGGTGTGCACCACCTTGCCCAGCTAGGGTAAAACAAGATTTAAATTCCAACTCTTGGTGAGGTATCCAGAGCTGATCGAACTTCCTGTCTCCTAAAATGAGTATACAGTGAAGGCTTAAATTAAAGAGACAATGTGACATACTTTTGGCCCCGGGAAGGTCAGAACTCTCTTGGAGGTAAGACAAGGACTTCTCTGGACTTTCTGCATGTATTGGGTTCTTAACATTTCGGGGGTGGAGGGTGGAAAGTGGAGGGTGCTTCTTATTCCAAAACCTGCAAAAATGAGCGGGTCTTGAGAAGTTAGAACCAAGACATTCTAGGTAGTAAATCTTGCCAATTAGGAGAACTGTCTTATCTCTAAATTTGACACTTTACTGCTCTTGAATTGGAGTGAGATCCAAATATCCTCAGGTGAGGTCTTACGTTGCCGTGAAAGGCTGTGAAATGAGCTTTTTCTGTCTTTTTTTTTAATTTGTAGAGCATTTATTTGGTGGTAAACTAAGCTTTTTCAACACAGCCAGAGAGCACTGTGGTCAGAAACTTAACCTGTATACAACCCAACTGTGAAGGGTTCAGCAAGCTCTCAAAATTATGAGAAGATCCAGGAAGGAAAAAGTGCCATGCATTATGGTTCATCCACCCAGTGGAATTCCAGTAGATTTTAGTAAGGAGGCCCCAATATGTAAAGATTTCAAAAATATTTTGCTATGTTACATAAACAAGGTGCTGAACTACATTACAGAATTAGTCTTGTGAGTTAAAAAAATTATGCCAATTTTAACCAATAGACATATATATGCTAGAAGAGGATGCTTACCTTTAAATTTCTATTTTTCTGTCCAGTTTTGAGTTTTCTAATCTTATATAGTAGTTCTTGTCATCCATGGTTTACTTTCTATAGTTTTAGTTATTCAAGGTCAAGTATAAGTAAAAATATTACATGGAAAATTCCAGATATAAACAATTTTCAAGCTTTAAAAAACTAGCTATCATCTACAGGATGTTGATTAATACATGGAGCCAGATGCTCATTGTTCCGGTGTTTTGGTTTGAGACCCAGTGTTGTACCTATTCCAAATACATTATGATTTCATCTATGTGCAAGTCTTTTACTTAGTACTTTAGAATAAAGTACTTTCCTTCTGTTACCCTGTGTGGTGGCTTTGTGACATTTTGTTTTTGAACCTTATAATCAACCTCTTACTAGAATGATGGATTTTAGATGGATTGAGTTCTAAAATAAGCCAATCAGGGCAGAAGCTAAATGAAACCTTGCATCTCATAATTTGAAACATTTCCCATCTGACATCCATTTTATAAAAATCTTAATTCTACATGAACCTCTGTTCATGAAGCCATGACAGAATATTTAATACACTATTCAGTAAGTAAGTAAATATTGATTTTAGTAAAAGTGCTTAGAATCCCCGCATTATAAACTATTACATGTATAATTTTGTTTTCCCTATTTGCAGTTAATCATTTTAAGGTAGTTGCCCAAGACAAGTTCAGCTATAGATTTATTTCTATGATACCCTTAAAAGTGGTTAAATTTTAGAAAATGTTGTCAAGTCAAACATTGACTCTTAAATAAAGCAAAAAAAAGAAAAATAATTTTTTTGGAAGGAAGCATTACTTCAATTTTACCAAAGCTCAGAATGGAAAATATCTGTTATACCAGCACAGATAGATTTTATAAAACAAGGTATTAGATACTTTGGTGATTGAGTAGGGTTAATATTTATCACGTATTTATAACTTCAGGCATTGGTTTGAGATTAAGTGCATCATGACAAGGGCAGATGTAAGCTTCTTTGTTTTATGGATGAGGAAAGCTAATCTAATTGTGAAAATCAATGGTTTTCCTATTTTTCTATGTAAGAATCATCTAAAAGAAGCTGTAGGCGTTGCTGTTTTTATGGAGTTCCCCAGGTATTTCCAAATACCACCGAAGTTATAGAACAAAAGTAATAAAATGGCGTGTTGAAGATAATAAGTGTCAGAATTGATACTTCAACACCAGCCGATAGGCTCTTAACCAACGTGCTTATAGTGTCCAACTACACTTCCCCTTTCTCAGGGCTAGTATACATGTACAGTTTCTGAGACAAGTTTCTAAATCATCCTGTTCTCCTTTGGACATAGTGGACTAACAGCGTGTCATAGTACTTACACTTTTAATTAATTCTCTTATAATGAAGTACACTACTGACATTAAGATAAATGTAATACATATGTATGGTATCTTGGTGAATTCAGATTTTCTAGCAGACAATATAAAGACATTATAGAAGTCAGTCCTCTATTTGAAGTTGGTTAGTCAATGAATTGCAAGCTGCCTGCAAACTGCAGTGTGCGTAGCCTTGTGAGACTGCACATGGCCTTTCCACAGCTTATAATACAGTAAAGAACCTTGAATATTGTTCTGCCTGTACACAGTGGACATTCAAATAATTTCCGCTATTGTGAATATCAGTTGATGTAAACATTTCCTTTAATGGTTTAATGTAGCCTGACTCTGTTTTCAAGGTCTTTACAGAAGCAAAAACAACATCCCTCTACCTTTGCAAACTGCTCTCCTGAAGAGATACTGATAAAAACTACACATCTAACTAATTCTTTCTGTTTGGACTCAGATTGATTTTTTTTCCCAGTGTTTGGAGTAGGAAATGCAATTCAGTTTTTGAGAAGATTCTGATACGTTCTGAATGAGGGACACGTGACTATAGCATCCCCTGCTGATTACTTCTGGTATGAAAGTCTCTGTGGCAAAGCCTCAGCTCTGCAAGTCCTCAGGTCCCTTCACTTCACTGCTGTAACTGAAAAAATACATAGCGCTGTCTCAGTTCTACCTCTGTCCTAACCCTGGGTGGATTTTTCTCTAAAACTCTTCATCCTCAGCTTCGGTTGGGTTGTTGTTTGCCTTTATGACTTGTTAATATTTTATTTTTTCTATTTATCCACTGAGAAAATATTTCCTGAAAGCCCATACTCTGGCTGAAGATATTCTATTGGTATGAGAAAGAATTATGAGTAAAACAAGGTTTCTTTTTCTGTGAGGCCTCAGGAGGCAGAGACAGGGATAAAAGAGACAAGTATCGCATTATCTGAGAGAGAGTAAGAGAGAGAGAGAGAGAATAAAAATACTGCATATAGAACAGCAGGTAATAGATAACCTTTGTAAGAATGAAAATCAAAGTAAAGAGAGAAGAAAAACAAATACGCTTGGGAGATTCTATTTTTTTACACTTTGGTCTCCATAACTTTTCTTCTAGTATAAAGACTGCTCTTCCATAGAATCGCATTACTTAGAGAAATAAGAGTTCCAAAGCCGCAGGCAAACACAGTAGGGACCCAGAGTCACCAAACCCATATGTGAATGGGACAGGGATAAGGAGATGAAGATGCAGCTCTGTTTAGGGCCCAAGACATAGTTTTAAAAAAACCTTTATATTATAAGTCAATGCAGAAATCTTTGTCTGGCACCAGAACTATAGAGGATTTGACATCCTGCTTGCCTCTTTTTGTAAAAAAAATCTGAGTTCTTACTTACAGAGCAAGTGCAACCAAGTTCTGTAGCAGTGACACAAAGTCACAGTAGTTTGCACATTTTACTTTAAAAATCTGAAAACACTCATTATAATTCCAGTCTTAAGATGGGTACATGTGCACAGTGGAGGGGGGTAAGCTTAATCTTTTCCGTTTTGGGCCCCTGAGTTATGGACCCAAAAAAGACATGGACTCACCCCAACCATTTCTGCTGCTCAGGGTGCACAGAGATCACGTGTATAGAGCCCGTGTGAGTGAACCAAATCCCAATGTAAAGAAATGAATACCGGCTGTTTCCAGTTTGATAAGCCAGGAAAGAGATGAGTTCATTAAAGTTGTAAGATAACATAGGTCAATAGGAAGAAACATCTTTTAAGAAAGATAGTCTGCGGTAAACAGCAAGATGGTAACCGTAGCTTGGACATTGCTAGGCTTCATTTTATTTTTTATTTTTTTGTACTGAGAGACGAACTCACCAACTCGTGCTCGCCAGGCAGGCGCTGTGCTGCGGAGCTGTATCCCCAGCGCAACTGACAGGCTTTCATTTCCATGCCGATCTGTGCTTCATTTATTAAGAGAAGACTTCTCAGTATGTTTGTCTGCAATGATGGAGCCTCTTTTAAACGCAGGCTTCTCTCCTCAACTGCCGACTCTTTCACAGTCTTTGCCTCCAGAAAAGAGCTACTATTTTATTAAAGGCACCGAAAAATAGACGTTACTTGATCGTTTCCGTTTAAGATTCCCGTCACCTACAAGGGTAACATCATCCGTGTAATCCTTCCACGGCTTCTTCCTTCTGCGACAGGTGCGCTGCTCCTGTGCAATCTGATCCTTTCTCCAGGCTTCTCTGAACCTCAGGCACACCGCCACCTCATTCACTTACCCGTCTCTCCTTTTCAGCTATGGGTTTTGTGAGGCCCTGAGAATTAAGGTTTTGTTTTGGTTTTTTTTTTTTTTTTTGGCGGTACTGGGGATCGAACTCAGGGCTCTGCGCTTGCTAGGGAGGCACTTATTCCACTGAGCTATATCCTCAGCCCCCTGAGAATTAAGGTTGATCACTGAGCTTTGGAGTTAGATGGAAATGAGCCTAGACAAGTTGCAGAGTTCTTTACGATTTCTCTTTCATCATGTGTCAGCTGAGGATCCGAGCACCTCTCTCACAGCGTTTTTACAAGAAGTTTGTGACTCAATATGTATATCACTTGGAACACATAAATATCCCCAAACTGACAGACTTTTTCATTGCTTGTGTTACTTCTATTGCAGTGCACTAGCAAGTTTTGCCACAGTGATTTTAAAAGCATGTTTCCATATGTTGCCAGTTTTATCTTTAAAAAGGCTGATAATTTAAGCAGGACAGATCAAGGTCCAAAGTGGTAAAGTTGCTTTCTCGAGCTCTCAGGGTAGATGCTGTTGAAATAGGACTCAGAATTACATTGTCTGAGTCCTGCTTTCTGCCTGTGCACCTACATTTACTGCTTCTTTTAGTATTTGGTCTGTTATGGTGAAGTACTCTTCTCTTGGTGAATTTAATGTTCATTTGAATTTAATAGTTGATTTGCTGCTCTTGTTATAAAATAGAAGGTGTATATCTCTATAGACATAGCTTGTGTTTTTCTTTGTATTGTGAACTTCTTAAAGGTCAGATGCTCTTTATGTATGCAAAGAGGTAAAGGCATTAATTGTGTTACCTGAAGCAACCACTACAGCTGTGTGAGGCAGAAACAACTGCAATAGATTTTACAAAATGCTGCCTGTACAAAACTCCCAATATTTGTGACAAAGACTATAAAATGTATAGCTTAGTATCCATTTAAATTTATAAATGTAGAACATCCACAGAGAAGCGTCATTTCTTTTTCCTCTATTTCGCTTTTATGGACTCAAGGGTTGAGAGGACTTTTGAGCAGTCAATTAGTTCAGCTGGCTGTTTTCAGGAATATTTCTAGGTCACTTGAATTTCAAGATACTTCATAGCTTATGTAAACCACTTGCATCAGTATGAAATCACTTTGTGGAAATGATTTATTTATTCTGTCTTGGGGAAAAATAACTTTATTTTTAACTGTAAAAGAACTGAGCTAATGAGTAAGAATCATAAATGTTTCAAAAGTTGCTGGCATAAATTGAGGCATAGATAACTTAATTCTTAGAGAAGTTATGTCCCAAGGAATGATTCCTTTAATTTGGGGGTTATTGTCCTTGAAAAAACACCCTCATATTCGACTTCCTGGGTCCCAGGGGCAGCCCACAACATGTAACCAGTAAATGGGCTTGTATAAAGCCCTACCTGTGCTGACTCAGTTGAGAATTGCTCTGGAGGCTGTGAAAGGGGAACAGCACAGGTACTTGTAAGCAAAGGAAGGCTGGCTTCATTTAACTGACCAGAGCAAAGGAGAGAGACTCCAGTGTGCTCAAATTCACTTCCAAGTAAGAACAAGGTAGCCGAGGAAAAGCAGAGATAGAACTAAAAGGGGCTATATGAAGGGAAAGCCACAAAGTGCAGTTAAGTGAAGGTGTAATGAGGGTGTGGGAAATGGAAAATTAGGCGCAAAGACACCTTTCACAGGTACTGAGCCCCAGGTCGCTAATCCTCTTCCTGCATGCTAATCTCCATCTGAGTCAGCTTCTTGGGATATGCAGGCTTTTACAACATGCTATTTATAATTATAGTTCCTCAGAAGTTGACAAATTTGAAATGGAAGTTTCTTTATCGTCCCCACAGACATTTAGCTATGTACATCAGACATCATTACAGCCTTAGAACAGGGATCAGGTAAAGGCTGCCAAACTTCCTTTAACCTAAATTATGTGTTTCACTTAGGCTGACACATTTTGGGTTATTTGTCTGTTCTTTTCTATACATTCCACACTGTATTTTGGTCTTTACTGAAACGATATGTTATAGCCCTGAATCACTGGTGTGGAGCAATGAGGTGGTCCACTAAATCCATTTAAAGAGAGACGTGCCAACAAATACTACAACTCCAGTAATGTAATAAAAATAATACATTATATAAATATAATACATTATGTAAATATAATAATACATTATATAAATATAATGTATTACATTTTGAGTGCAGGATAAATTGCATGGCCATAGCAAGGAAGTTTGCTATGATGTTTTTATACAAGCAGTCAAAGCGGACCGGTAGGAAGAACTGCACTACTTAAACTTGGATATAGTTAACCAGTGACCAATCCACTCCTATTCCTTGGCACAATGTTGTATGGAAAACTTGTCAAATGACACAATGAAACCATCGAAGCTATCACATGAATTTCAAACAAAGCACGGTGCTCTCACTAGTTAACTAAACATTAGCACTTTTAAAAATAATAAATGGAAAGATTGATGTCTCGCATGATGTTTTACGTATTTTCTTGTTGCTGAAAAAAATTACCCGGTACCCACAAGTTAAAATAGGAGAGGTTTATTTTGACAAAGTTTGTAGTGGGTTCAGTCCATAGACAGCTGCACTACATGTTGGAGCGGCAGCGAGGGATATTGCAGAGAAGGAGCAGCTCATGGCACGTCAGGCAGGAAACAGAGAGGAATCAGGGGAGGAGGGAACAACATAGGATGCTCCCGGCCATGCCTGAAGTGACCCACATTGCTAACTAGGATTCATCTTCCAAGTCCCATTTAGCTATAAGCTCAGCAGTGGACCAACCTACTGGTAAGTATCACACACGCTGGCCCAAACTATGAGTGCGTATGGTTTTGGGGAGGCACTGGACACAGACCATAATACATAAAATTGATAGGACTAGTTGCTAAGTATAAAGTTACAAAATTCTAGCTCTTAAATGAGAGTGATGCTCTTCACAAGAACATTTTTAGTATAAAAATATACTCTGTCTCAGAAAGAAAGCAGAATTGGCCAAGTTAATTAAATTTATTAATTAGTATGAATGGTCAGCAAATAATATCTATGTATACTCTGTCAACAGGTAATTATGGTGCTTTCTTTGGCAGCACATTACTAGAAAGTAATTATTTTCACAGAGAGGTAAGCTTATGGCTGGATAAGTTCTTGTTACACAGACAATAAATAAGGTCCTAGCACACACTTGAGACACATACCCCTTGGTACAGTTTTCATATAAATTACCTTCAGATTGTTTAGTCTTTTTTAAATATTTATACCTACAAATCCATTTTTCTTAGCTTCATCTAATATATTAGATGAAAAGGTGAGATAAAAGTGGTCTCTGAGATTTTGTTTTCTTTATTCTGAAAACTGCACACTGTAGAAGAAACACATCAATTGATGTCATTACTACTTTGTGAGTCATGGTGAAGACCAGAAAAGTTTTCCCAGCATCAGTGCCAAAGAAAGGCCATTGACCAAGACAGCAGAAGGGCCATGCTATTTGAATATGATTATTTGCATAGTTTAATGAAAATTGTACTTAGCAATCAACAAATGAGTTCCAGTGTTGAGAGTACATGTTATGAATACAATAAAATTTCAGTCATAAAATTTGTGTATGATATTTTTAGCATCCTGATAAAAAGCAAAAGAAGTCAAGTATTTTTTATTCTGAAGTTGATAGAAAAATGTTCACGTTTATTTTATCTTCTAATTTTAGAACAAATTTTTTGAACATTTGTGTCTCTGTTAGTAGCAACTCACTTAACTTCAGTGCAATTATGGTAAAATCCTTCAAAAAGATTTTCTTTCTTTTTCTTTGCTTCCTTCCCTTCTATTCTTTCTTATTCACTTTAATAGGGATTTCATTCACACAGTGAATAGATTCAATAAAACTCTTTTGTTAATGACAAAATGCCTGCTGTCTTAGCAAATTCAAGAGTAAATCTTCAGATTTTTTCATCAAATTTTTCCATTTGAATTGAACATATATAGCATATTATATCATAAAAATTGTTATATTTGAGATGATAGATAGATAGATAGATAGATTTATAAAATAACAGTCCTCCCAGATCCAACATTCTACCCCTTGGGACAATTTTTAGATAAATTACCTTCAGATTGTTTAGTTTTTTTAATACTGAAGTCTACAAATCCATTTTTCTTAGCTCTTTTCATCTAGCATATTATTAATTATCCTTATACTATGAAGAGATTCTTACCACGTGATACCTTCTATGGCAAAACAAATCTAAACTCAAACTTTTGGTTAAATCAACATTTATATTTCAATTATTTTTAAATATACATATACTGATAAGACTCAGTGACAATGACTATGTTTTGGGGGTTTTTTGGTGACTTTTAAAAAATTAACCTAATTTTATTTATTTGCCTGACCTTTGTCTTAATTGCCAACAGTGCATCCAAAAATATACGCAAATCTTATAAAACAATTTTTTGTTATTCCAAATCCATTGTGTTTATTGATAAGTTGCCTCGTTTATTTCAAGACGTTGGTCTAAAGCTCTGTCTCTTCTCTGTGATATCCAGTGTTTGGTTGCCTTGCTTGCTCTGTAGCTGTGCACCCAGGGCTACTTCTGCAGTAATTTTCTGAGTTCCGTGTACCATAGTTGTTGGAATATCCTGGTCTTTCTTTCTTTCCTTTTCTTTTTGTACCGGGGATCGAACTCAACACCTTCTTCATATTCTGGCTTCTAATCCTTTCTCTTTCTTATTTTACTTACCTGTTTCATGTTACATAAAGAAGCTGTCTGTGGAAACATGCATAGCAAGTACGATTGTTTTGAACAGCATGAGATTTTGAGCAAGCCTTTATTCTAAACTCAGACTTGACTAACTTTCAAGGGTAAACACATGATTTGAAGATCATTTTGCTTGACATTTTGAAGCCATTGTGGCATAAAATTTGCAGTGTGGCTGTAAGTGCAGTAATATTGAGGTTTCGAATCATGATGCGTGGTATGGGCTCTTTCTGCTTATCTTAGAAAGATTTTCTTACTATTGTCTTTTATCCTGAAGTTTTATTGTAACAACTCAACTTTTCTTTATTTAGTGCAATGGGATTTTAATTATCTTTCATTATGGAGAATCATGAAATCAGTTTCTAAATTTTACTTTTATTTTTTCTGTATTCTTTGCTTCTCAGTTACTTAATTTTTCCCCCTTTAATGCAGTATTTATTGATTTAATAATGGGCCACCAGAATTGATTCCAAAACATCTTTTTTATTACTTTTATTTCCTGTATCACTTTATTCTTTCAGGAAGATTGCATAAGTTTTATTTTATCTAAATTCTACTGTAGTTTTCTTTAAGTATTATGCCTTATATGTGTGGTAGCTTTTTTTGGGTAGTCTTTGGATTTCCTTAAATCAATCTTGCTATTGATTCAAGAATGTAATATCGGGATAAGAAATATTATGTTAATTATTGATTGAACTTTTCTCACTCCAGAGATGAAGTGCAGTTGTCTTAGCCTTGACAGACTTTGCTGGATTGTATCCAAAAGAAATCAATTCATTCAAACAGGGAACTAACAAGGGATCAATTTTTCCTTGAACTTGTTTATTATAGACACTGATCTACTACTCTCTTTTCCTAGGTAATGGAAACTTTTTGTCAGATTTCTCATCACTGAGAAGGCAACACAGTCTTGCATTTAATTATTTAATTTAGCTTAACTACTTAAATGCATCATTAATTCATCTATATTCATTCTGGTAACCCAAGTTTGATGTTCCCCAAGTCAGAGTGTCTGTCACAGGCTGTCAAGCTTCTGCTTATCCTTAACATAAACCTTCTAAAGGGTTTACTGCACCCAGTTCATGAGAGTTTTGCATTTGGAAAGTGATGGTCTGCTTGCTTCTTCTCATTTGAAGATCTGGAAGACACTTAGCTTTTAGCTAAATGCCTAGCCACTTAATTGTCTAGATTTTTTTTTCTTGCATCTTATTAATCTTTCTTTTTCATCACTTTTACTTGCTGATTTTATTCTTGTCTGTTTCTGCCATTTTTCTTGACTTATTCTCATTTTAATGGCATTTTGGAAAAAGGTATAAAAATAAATGAGAATAATTCACCAAATTTAACCAGTCTTTCCCTCTTTCAGTTTCTTCAAGTACCAGGTTCAGGAACAGCAGATTTATTTATGTGGATCTTATTAGTCAGACTACAACTCAGCTGATGGGTTGTGCCCTTCCTCTAAACTCATATTTTACAGAGTTCCAGAGCTCAGGACTCTGCCCTGTTCTTCATTTTGCTTTCTCTTTTTTTAGGCCAAAATCTTCTATAACATCTACTTACAAATCTCTAAATATATGTCTGTAACTTCAGTGTCTACCCTAAGTTTCAAATAATTGATCTAAACTCCTGGTGAGCATGTTCAGTTAGATAATGAAGGGATACGGGAAAAGTAAACCCACGGAAAGAATTGTGATTCTTTCCTTCCCAACCAAATTGTCCCATTTGCCTCACACTTGAGTGAAGAAGAAGTCATTTGTGTTGAGTCTCAGTGCATCCTATAGGATGTTCTAATGCTTTTTTAATTATGTTTTATTCTCTTCAATGGCTTAATCTGTTTCACATTCTTACATCTGGTAATCTGAGCAACTTCACTGAAGATAAAAATATGTACTATAACAACCACTGTTAATTCCTATCATTTTGTTTGAAGCTCTGTATCATTTTTAGTTTTTGCTTTGTTTTGTTCTTGTCCGTGTCATTGTTATTTTATTACTGCTTTTTTGTCTCATAATAAAAAACTAAAAAACAAATGCTACACAATTGAGTTGTATGTGACTGATTTAATATTTTAAATACTACTTAGACTTTTTCAAAGGGGAAGAATGCTTTTTTTAAGATAAGGCTTTATCTTTTCAAAAACATTTACTACTTTCTATTTTATATTGCAACTCAAGCAGCTAAATGAAAGATCAGAAATTTTGTACAATTTTGATTTTAGTGAAAGGAGATAGTATTTTTTATGAACTCATTTAGATATTTAAATGAAGGTGAATAATTCATCAATGCTAAAGATTATTCTACCAATACTTGGAGGTAAAATTTTCAGCAATATGAAAGAAATTTCTAAAATTGTGTGTATTTGTATGCATGTCTCTGTATGTACTTGTGTTTATGTGTGAATTTAATAAAATTATTTTTGTATAAAATGATGTGCAGAGGATATTTCCCCCATATATCCTCATTGTTGCTGGGATATTTTCCCTTGAAGAAAGAGCTTTTAGAAGAACTGGTCTGCAGGGTGGGCTACTGGGTACAGAGAAAGTGTTCTGTTATGGTTGATACATTTTATCAACTTGGGGAGTCTAGAGGTTTGGCTAAGTAACTCAGCAGTTGTAAATCTTGGGGTAAAAAGGACATGGCCTTACCCTTCTGGGATGTCATTTATTATGTTAGTTTGGGAAGTTTAGAAGGTTAACTATGTGACTCAGAAGGGAGCTGGGGTGCTTATTTGTATTCATACTAAACCTGTGCAAGAGGAAGGCATGCAGAGGGTGTGGGTGTAGAGGACCCCCCCCACCTCCGCAGAGCTGGTAGACTGTACAAAAAAGGAATTGAGGAAGGACTGGCTGCGAGTTCTTCGGAGGAGCTCCCGTCTTCACCTTCAGCTTGGTCATCTCCTGGCTTCCGGTGCAGACCCTTTGGCTTCCGCCTGGGACTCTTCAGCACTCTGGTGTTGGCTCTCCGGCCTTCATCGTAGATTCATCAGCATTTCGTCGCAGACTCAACAGCCCTTGATACAAACTTGCACGGACACTGCGGTGAGCTCCAGGTCCCAGGCCTGGGCTCTTCAATCTCCAGTGTGCAGACACCCTCTGCACACTTCCTCATCTAACCCTGTAGCTGACCATTGTAAGACAAATAGGTAATTTGTTGTACATTTGTATATTTTGTGTTAAATCTGTTTCTCTAGTAAGCCCTGACTGATACAGATTTATTTTTGGATGAAATTGTCTTTACGTGCATCCATCCCAATTGCAAGAGCAGTGACTATATGAGGCGGAACCATGATTGAATCCTTCTCTTTATCACTTCATAGTGAAGATGCACATGCTGTACCATTTGGGAAAAAAAAATACACATTTCTTTTTCATGTGCAATTGTAATGAAAAGAAAAGAAAAAAACCAGGCTTAACTGCAGTAAAACCCTCCTTGCCATGTTTAGGTACAGAAAGACATCTCCCTTTTTCAAAGTATCAATTTTTAAGTTTTGTTTCATCAATTGAAGGTTCACATGCTTTTCACAAACTCTGCCATGTGTGCATTTGAGCCCCATGGTATGGCCTGCCTCTAGGGGACAGAGCACTTGTAAGCCGTGTCACATGGTGGTCATTTGCCTATCTCACAACTTACTTTTGAAGATTCTTATCTTTGTACTAAGAACAACTTCACTGGTGTCATATGAAATTATCAGGAAAATTGAAATTGAATGAAATAAAAAGGCTGAATGTGTACACTGTGTACAAGTCTCACGTACTTCACTGATAATGAGATGAAGTGTCCCGTGATCATGGACCAATGAATAAGAAGTGAAGCTTCACAGCATCTGGGCGGAGGGAGACATAAAAGAATCCCTTAAAGGAGGCAGCGAGTCAATGGGAAGATGGAGCAGGATTATTTAAATATGACAAAGGTGGCAAATCACAATGGTAGTTTTCATTTTCATGATACTATCAAGGTGGTCTCAAATGCCAAGTCCATTAACCAACATCATCAGTTGTATGTTTATATTTTGCTAATACAGCTAAATCAATCCCTCCTGGGGATCTACAACACAAACTATTATAAACTGAAAACTATTGTATCAGGGATAAAGAAAGGTGATAATCACAGAAGTCTGAATTACCTCTCCAGTGCCTTCATCAGATTGGGTTGAATAATGGCTTCATCTTTTGTTTTACAAACCATCCTCTTTCATCAAATGTTACAGCTACTCACCGTATTGAGAATACATTCAAATGCCTCTTGATGGATCACATTATTGCCATCGATTTCACTAGTTCCATAATATCTTTTTAGTACCTATTTGGGGCCAAACATTGTATGAAGTGCTGGGGTTGCAAGGCTGAGGAGGCTGTGTGCCTTACTGTATGAAAATATTGTACTCAGTTTGTTGATAAATTTAGTTATACTTATAGAATCCATTAAGTGACAGGATGACATGTACTTTTTCAGGTGTCAGCCACAGGCAAGTTTGAAGAAAATGTGACAGATATGGCTCATGGGTTTTTAATTAAGAAAGAACACGGTAATACTGCTCTGTAGAGGAAAGATGTCTGACCTTTCCCAGCAATAATCTACAGCTTCTTCTCTTTCCCTCTCTGTCCCCAAATCTACTGTGTCTGGCATGTTTGTGACTCAGCTCAGTCTGTTTATCTAGTCTACTTCGTTAGCAACTTATCGTAATTGGTAAGTTCACCTTGAGGCTACACTTCCCTGGCAATAGAGAATAAATCCATTCAGGCTGTTTTCTTCTTGAAACTTTAGGCTGACATTACATTTTACAAGACACAGTTGTTCCTTTTCTCTGAGTAAGAAGAGTCCTCCCTATTATATGTACACTTTCAGCTTTTCTTGCAGCTAAAAATGCTAATATAAAGTCTCTGCATCTACTTTTACATAAACTGAGATTAAGGCACAGCTTTCCTGTAAAGTTAAAACTATGTATGTTACAGAAGGAAGGGTACACACGTGCATAATTAATACCTTTAGTGCTTTAATGATGTGCTTTGATTCTCAAAAGCAATTTTACTATTTCCAGGAGCTTCGACTTTAGCAGTAGACAAGTAAGTTTGTCAGGTACTCAAGTGACTGATTAGACAGTTTTTGTGGAATATCTTGATTTTTACAAATTTTTGGAACTTGAAGTATTTTCAGGATTTTTATAGAAGAGAAACATTGTATATGAAGAGGAACAGAGCAGGGTAAGGAGTCACAAGCCTCCCACGTATCACCGGTGTCTCTGTGATTTTTTCCTACGTAGTGTAGTTTTGAGCCTCCTTGACTCATGTATAGATTCATTTTTGTATGAAATTTCATTGTCTGAATTGAAGTTATAGCTTGAGATCAAGTCTGATATTCAAAGCTGTGATTTGAGATGCCTCAAGTATAAGATTTATCAGGAGACTTATTAGAAGAAGATTAAAAACTGACTCCAAATTCAAAAAGCGTCAATGGAGGGAGGGGGATGCATGTCTAATTAGGTACATGGATAAGCGAAGGGAAAATTGTTGAGAAATTTGAGTTTTCTGATTTCAAACATCTGTCCTGGAATTTTGTTTAGTTTGCTAGTAGTGAAATACATACATTTTTAGGGTCTTGCTTTAGATACTTTCATAGAAATTTGTAGGTTGGGGTTCATACAAAATATTTGTGTACATCGTGAAGGCACAGAAGTCAAGACTGTATAACACCTAGAATTCCTTTGAAAACTGTTTTAGGGGCGGGGGAATAGAGTTCAGTGGCACAAGCGCCTGCCTGGCAAGCACAAGGTCCTGAGTTCGATTCCTGGTGCCCAAACACCAAAAAAAAAAAAGTTTTAGTATCTAAATGTATATGAATAAATACTATCAAAAGCATTTTAATTTTTCATATTTAAGAGAACTGACCTTACTGGGACTTTCACCACCCTAGATAGTTACTGGCTAGTCCACTCACACTCTGTTCACATACATATTTGTGCTCACCCTGAAATGATCAAATCATGAACCTGTTCTTACAATCGTTATCCCTTTGTTCATTGTGTAGCATAAGACATGCATGCCTACAATCCAGTCTGAAAGTTCATTGACCACATATAGGGAAAACACAAGTCACTGGCACAGAAGGAAAAGGAAAGGAACCTCCACAGAAGGAGCAGGATGAATGAGCCCTGCAGTCAGCTTGTGCTTTCTTCAAGAAGCACTTTCTTTTCATGTCCTGCATATGCAAATCCCTAAGATGAGAAAGAAGTCATATTATTATCTCTGTTCACAAATTTGGTGATTATCTAATCACTCTTGGGGCTTGGGGTCTTCTTTTATTGAAACATGCAGTATAAAGGATTGTTATGTTGCTTTTGTGCTAAAGGATTTGGCTGATGGGTAAAAATACCAGCAGCGGGAAAGCCCTCTTTAGAATACCAACAGCATGACTTTATATCAGTGGTTATGTTACTTTAAGTACTTGGGCAGTGATTGTATGATTTTTTTCATCCATAAAATGATGAATTTGTTAGGCTAAATATATACTTGAGTTATTTCTCCTGTTATTAATTATGATGACCTTTGTAATTTTATTTGGGTTTCATGATTTTAGATTTTATTTTATAAGGTTATTAGATGTTCTTCAGTAGTTTTATTTATTAGGTACCTTTATAATAGCAGAAATATATACACACACACACACACACACACACACACACGATATATATACTTGATAGCTGAATGTAAAAAAGATTTTCAAATAAGAATGATTATAAGAATGTCCTCTAGAGGGATCCATTTTATTGCTTTATAACTATGGACTTACAACTGCTGTAAATTTTTATGTAGTACATATTGGAATGCAAAAGATTTACTTCCATGAGTAAAGGAAGAAAAAAATAACTAAAATGAGATTTAAAAATTCAGTTTTATGATGGAGACAGAAGGCTCATTTTATTCAGATAAATATTCTAATATGATATGAAACTGATAATGTAATACTGTTTCATGGAAATCTCCTTTTATGTAAAAAACTTCTATTTTTAAAGTGAATTTATGATGCCACCTGCTTTTAGTGCTAATTTAATAAAATACTTCTTAGGAAAATGAAGTCAGGGATTACATTTTAAGAACAGATTTCACATGGCTGCAAATAATACAATACTTTTTCATTTATATGTTGTTGACCCTGATTATAACATTTTTCATTGCTTAAAATAAAACTACTCAAATTACAACCGTCTAATAAAACTATGAAGAATTTAAGAAGTGTAGGCATCAAATTTTGTATGTAATTAATGTTCCTTTGTCTTAACGACATATTCACAATTGTATCAGTGTCACTGAGCCATTCTTTTAAACTTTAATCTTGACATTTAGCTGCATGAATAAAGTGACAAATTGCCATTTACAATGTTTATCACAATAAGAAAAAATGATAAAATTTATTGTTTTGCATTTTATGACTCGAATCACTTTTCTGTGTAAATTAAAGTGAAGTGTGAACTAAAAAAATCTGCTCAAGTTCCACCAGGATTTTGGTGCATGTGTTAGTATGAACCCGAAACACAAAGAATGGTCCGGAGCTCAGAACACATGCCCTGCTGTACTCTTCCTCTTCAGTCAACTGACTTTGTATAAATTCTGCTTTGAAAATGAATATCATGTAGGCCGGGCATGGTGGTGGGCACCTGTAATCTCAGCACTTGGGAGGCTGAGGCAGGGGGATTGCTGTGAGTTCGAGACCAGCCTGAGCTACAAAGTGAGTTCTAAACCAGCCTGAATTGCATAGTGAAACCCTGTCTCAAAAAGACAAAAACAAAAACCAAATACCAATAAAGTTCATGCTGTGTGATTAAAAATGAGAGAAAAATCATTTTCCAGAAAAAACACAATGGGATAGAAATAAAAAAGAGTCATAAAATCAAATATCATTATCATCTTTGTTTTATGGATAAATTTTAAAAATCCCATACTATTATAAAACTACATCAGTATTTGGGGAGAATTGGACACAGGTGCCCCTGCAAATATCAAAATCCATGGAGGCTAAAGACTCTAAAATAAAATGGCATGGTCTTTGCTAACAACCTTTGCACACTCCTTCATATGCTTCATTTTTTTATTTTAAAAATGAAAAAACTGAAAAAAAAGACAAAATAAAAACAACGCAAAAACAACAAAAATGATACATGACCTCAAAACAAATTGATAGAAATTTACAATGGTTGCTACATTACGTACTGGAATCTTCAAGAGTTGCTCAGTCCACCAGACATAAGAATGTAAGATTCATCAAACAGTCAAAGACAGTAACAAGCAATAATTTTTTAAAAACTTTGGAAATGATGCAGAGCTTCACCATATATGGCAGTAAGAGTTCAACAATGGTTCTTACAATGCATATCGTTGTTTTTAGATCATTCTGATTACCAAATTCAAGCGTGCAAAATTGGTCAAGAAAAAAGAAAATCTTAAGCATTTACTCTTCTGCTCAACAAACCACAGACACCACCAATACACCTATTCCAGATATCCCTATGTATACACATCAATTTTGTTTTTCATATCACCTCTTAATTATTTATATTTTAATACATCATACAATGTAAATTCTATGTAAATGGTTTTTATACTCTATTGTTAAGGGAATAAAGTTAAAAAAACAGTTTACACATGTTTTCAAGGGAATAAAAATTTTTAAAAACGTTAAAAGCAATACAGAATTTCAAAATAAGATGATAGGAAATCAATAATGGTTGTTATATTGCATATTGTTATGTGCAAAGTAGTTGTTCAGATCACCAGATATAGGCATGCAAAACCGATCAAAATTATTAAGCATTAGCTGTTTTTTATCAATAAACCAATAGAAATTAGTAGTACAATTATCTTCATTAGCTTATGTATATGTATATTTTCCCTTCCCCTGTGTGTGTGTGTGTGTGTGTGTGTGTGTGTGTATACACATATTTTTCCCCTTCCTTCTTTCTTCCTTTTCTCCTTTCCCTCATCCCAATTCAAGCCAGACACAATTTTTAGAGGAATATTTTCTACCTGTTGTTGGTTGAATCTACACATGTGGGGCACACAAATACTAACAGGCAGAATGTACGGTACTGTTAGGCCCACATGCTGAGATTTCATGTATTGTTCTATATTAACAGAAACCTCTATACAAAGTTTTGAAGCAAGATATTAAAATCTACTTTAAATGCATGAACTGTCATTCTTCCTTATGAAATAATAGCCTATAAACCTATTTGTATTTATCTCCTAATTAACAAACAATTGCTAATAATTTAGTCTATGTAAGTTGAAATATGAGCAAGTGTGTCTCAACCAATTCTGAAAGCGATACTGTTCCAATTTGTTCTCTTTTGTATCCATTAAATTATTGTGCTTCTGCTACTGAATTTATATCTCTTCTTGAATTTCATGCAGTGATTCATTTTATTCTAATTGTAAATGACTTTCAAATTCTACACAAAATGTTTCAGTTCACTTTATAGTCACTGTACAGCTTTCATTCTAAACTCCTAACAACACAAAGAAAATGATATCTCAGCAAGCCTTTCAAATAACATTTATAGATGTTTAAATGTCTTTGACAATTCTTCAGGAGTGTTTGTTTCAAAAACTCTGAGTTTCAAATTTCTGTGAATACAATCACATTATATTCAATTTTATGGAATTTTTACTTTAGTAATTGGCACTTAAAAAAAAAAAACTGATTTAAGTTCTTGTAATATGCTTCCTGCCCCTGCCATCCATCTTGCTTAGCCATCTGTAACCAGATCTCTCCCAGTATTTTTTTTTTTTAATTTTGGTTTCTCACCTATCACTGACAGTAGTTCAAACACTTCCTCTCTCTCTTCTTCCCTCCCCCCCTCTCTGTCTCTCTCCTGTTCTTATCCATATTCTGTGTTTTCTCCTCATCTGCAATAGCTCATGTGTGTTTACCTCGCTTCTTGAAAGGTAGATCTTGATAACATCTATGGTTGACTGGTCGTTTGTAATTTTTACTTGAATAATCGTAGCCAGACCTCCCATGCTGAGTTTATAGCTGTAAGGGCAAGCAGCCTCACTATCAAGTACAAAGCCTATGCATCATTTCTGGCCTTCCACGTAGTCTTCCTTCTCTTAGTTCTGCTGTGTTGCTAAGCTGTTGATTTCTTGGCTGGGCTAGATGACCATCTCTAAGGGACCTTTACATTTCCTCAAAGGTTTTTGAAAAGAATACTGCTTCTGTTTTTTAAACATTAGCTAATCTTTAACTTGTGTGTTCTTAATTCCTGTAGGTTTATATCTTTTCTCTGTCTCATTTACTACTTTGCAGTAGTAAAAATTCTGAAGCTATGTGTCTGCCAACTGTGTTGCAGGTCAGAGTCTATTCTTCATTGGTTTCAAGATTTACTTACTCGATATTTTATCCCTGTCATCAAGATGGTAACAGTTATATCTTTGTAATGAACTTTTTGTGAAACTTACCCTCAAAGCATGTATGAATCACTTAATACAACTTGTTTCAAAAAGTATCACAGAATGTTGTTACTTTCTTTCTTTCTGAATATGTTCTGTGTTCTCCATTTTGGTCTTTTAACAATGCACTTACTAGCTCTGAAGGTCAGTATAACTGTGTTGAACCCCTGGGGATAGGCTGTTTGATAGATACCAAATATAAGAGGAATAGGTTATGGCATCAAACATTCCTTGACCTTTCCACCTGTAGTAATCAGTAAACTTTGACAGATGCTAATGGAATTCATCTGCCCTGGAAAATTTAATAAAGAGTCGAGCTTATTTCATGTTGACATGATCAGTCATGTCAAAGAGAGTGCTGCACTGGTAAATTCTCCTATCCGGTAGGTATAGGAAGTCTGCACGAGAAGTATTACACTACTATGTTAAATAGATCTTGTATAGACATACTTGGAAGACATTCTTAAGCGGGAGAATTTTCTCTTTTCAAGAAAACATTCCAAATGTTTTTATTATTAATAATGTGCTGGGATAACAGATGCAAAAATATTGAAGTGAAATAATAGTTGTAAATAAGTACCCATGTTTGAAAAAGTTTGAAAATGTGATATATTTTGATTTCTATATGGATGAGCAACTATTCCATTTTTCTCGCCAAATGCTCCTACATTACAGCCATCCCTAGAACAAGCATAAATGAATACACACATGTGAATTCCCCTTCTCACCCACGCATTGAGTGTACTCAGACTATTCTCAGAGAGCAAAAACTACTTAAGGTCCCGGTGTGGTTGCTGCCTTTTTTTCCACTGAATGCTGAAATTTCCCTATGATTACCATGGGCTGCTATTGTTCATGAGCCCGTTTTCTCTCATCTCACCTTCCTCATTATCGTTAGCTGGAAGCTCGTTTTAGACAAGCTACACCTTAACCTTTCTGTCATGGAGCTCCTTAGCTCGCCGTACTTGGCTTTGGGCGTTGGGAAAGAGCTTACAGCAAGCCCTCCCCTGTGTCTTCAGGGTGAAGTCACCCGTGCGATGTCTAGGGGCACAGACCGGGAAGCCAGAGCCCGCATCTGATGAGGAGTGAGAGGGAGTACGGGTCTCAGCGCCCTAGGCAAGCCGACTGTAGACACACGGAGCAGCAGGACTTTTTGCTCTTTTCCTTGCTCTTTTCTTATTCTTCTGGAAAACGGTTTCTTCATCCACTAAGGTTTAGCGACCACCTTGCCTAAGATCTAGCTTCACTTTATGAGCGTGTTACTCCTTTCAAAAAACAAAGAAGCAGCAGCAAAGGAGGAGGAGGAGGAAATGGGGAGGAAGAACAGGAGCAGGAAGAAGGGAGAAAAGGAAACTCTGCCATGTACGATCATTTGAAAATGTCCTTTTTTCTGAAAAGAAGGGCAAACCAGCATGGAAAGACTTGATTCTGCAAACTGTTAACAATGGCCACTAGCCTGATGGGTAAAGTAGGACCTCAGTCTGTATAATACTATCCTTTGATTGCTCTGTCTAGCTCTCACTTCAGAAGATAAAATTTCCAAATTTTATAAAATTAAATTTCTTATAGAAAGTGATACACCAAGAAACATTAGATAGTATCTTAACTTTATAGTCTATTAAGTTATAATGAGTGTACTTTTAAGGACAAAGAGGATGTGGACAAAGAACGTAGTATTACTTGCTACAAAATAAAAAAACTGAGTTTTCATCTGAGTGTACGATAATAAATTAAGTGCATTAAAACTGCTGTAAAGTAACTTTCCCATATGACATGGGTTGTTTAAACTAGGACTCATATATTGACTATATCATTTGCTAATGATAATTTACAGCAAGTACAAATTTTTCAATTCTTTTTGCCTAGGTTAGCTGAAAAATTTGTGCAGAGATTCAACTTTTTCATAAAATGTTAAAATTTAGATCCACACAATAGCTGCTATTCTTTAAAATGAGCAAATAAAAAAATAAGCAAAAAATGTCCTTCACTGCTGTTTTAATAAAAAGATACTGTAAGTTTTCAATCAGGGGCCAGATTAATTATTTATCTCCAAATGATTTACGAAAGAAATATACAAAAGAAATATTTTTAAAAATACAGAACAACTATTTCAGAAAATGTGCTAAATCAAAGAATTTACAGTTTTGAATATGGATATGTGAAGGGTAAAGAATAATCTGTTGAAACGAAGGAATAGAGAGGAAAAAACATTAAGTGGGTTATGCAATACCTAAGAGAGACAGTATTTATTCGTTGGATTTTCAGAAAATTGAGTAAGTTATGTTCACATAAATTAGTAAAAGAATTCTAGAGTTTAGAAAAAAATTATGTGGAAATTATTAGAGAGAAAAAGAACAGCTTAACAGTTCCCATCAAGAATCTCAGGATCATAAATCAAAGCAGCAGGGAGCAGAGAGAGGACAGAAGCAGAATTAAGATGTGTGATGTACGTGTACCAACCCCTCATGATGAATGTAATCATTATGGACTACAAACATGCACTAATCAAAAATAAATATTTTAAAGAGAAAAAAAATATGAGAAAAGCCATAGACAGAAATGTTCATATTTCAAAACTGAAGATAAAATGGGCCCCCCTTACATTGTAAACACGGGTAACCATGCCGTGGAGCAGACGGAGGGCTGTCCTCTGGCATATGTGCAAAGCTGCACAGACCTCATGAAACACTGTCTTCAGACATCTGACAGTGATGGTCCGTGATCCACCAGTGGGACCAAAAAACATTGTCATTCTGGGGTAAACAGAAGGGACCACCTCTGCCATCTCTGTTTTGTTATTCAGTCTTCATTAATTACTTGAAAACTTGAGTTAGAATGGAGAAAATAAATCAGGAATACCCCCCAGTGAAGAAGAAACCCTGGCTTCAGAAGAGTGGCCGGGCAGACCATTCCTTTTGTCTGTATAATTAATTACCTAATCTTCAGCTGTCGCTGCATCTTTGACTCCTTCCAACAAGAAGATGGAAAATATAATTAGAGAATGACAGTCATTTCCCACTACCCTAAATTTCTTGGAGTTAACTTTTAAAAACTTACGCATGGGAAGTTTGAACTCTTTCTTTTCTTCCCAGGACCAACATAATCAAGGCAGTCATATGAGTCTTGTTTTCGTTAAGTTATTCTGAACTTTTCTGTACAGGGTGGCTTTCTTCACTTAAGTTAAAATTTGATATTTTTGCGCAGTGCGGGAAATGGTCACATCGTATAGTAGCCTCTTTATTTCCTTACACAGTCATAAACTGAGCTAAATCTGCTTATGACATTAGCTTTCACACACACAAAATAATTTAATTATGTATACATATTTTAAGAACAGGTTTTGATAATAATTTCAACTCAGATGAGTTGAATAAAGGATAGGAAAGTTTCAAAAGTTCAGGTAACAGTTTCCAAAGTACCCAAGAGATCTTTTATTTTCCATAAAGAAAGGATGAATACTTTTGTTAATTTATATATACTTTTGCTCATCAAATTAAAACCTAAATCACAATAAACTGTAATAAATGAAAAATAAAGGAGTACAAACAAAATAGGCAAAAAGGAAATAAAATCAGAAATCATAAACCTACATAATAAAGTTCAAAGCCAGTACAGCAAGTGAATACAAGCAGAGAGAGAGTGCACTCCCAGATTAGCTCGCTGAGATACATTCCCTGACCGGAAAAGCTAGAGAAAGCTAAATATGAAAGGTTGAAAGATGTGTCTCCAAATGCAGATTAAAAGCAAAGTAAGGGTAATATTTATACTCAGTTTGTGCTGTTGGTGTGGAAAACTAATGGCTGAAACAAAATTTATTCTTTAAAAGTCAGAATATAAAATGAACCTGGGCTAAAATCAAGTTTCAACAAGGTGATAGTCCTTGAAACTGCAGGGAAGAAGCAGTTTCCTCGCCTCTCCAATTTCCAGCAGATTAAAGGATGCCTGCCTTATGTAAGTCATGGCATTTTCCTCCTCTCCCCAGACTTTTTTTTTTTTTTTTTTTTGGTGGTACCGGGCTTAAACCTAGGGCTTAATGCACTTAGCACTGAGTTACATTCACTGTGCTATGTTCTCATTTGTCTGTTTGCTAGACACAGTATCTTGTTAAGTCTCTGAACTGTGCAGGCTGGTCTTGAGTTTGGGATCCTCCTGCCTCAAATTCCAGAGTTTTGGGATTACAGTCATAGAGCGTCATACTCAATTTCTTTCTTCAATTTTTAAATACAGCAGTGTAGCGCCTCCAAATCCGTCCTAATGTGTGACCTTTTAGCCTACCCTGACTTCTCCTGAGATTACACTGTGGCCACATGGACAGTTCAGCATAACCTCCACATCTCTGGGCCCTTTACTTTTTCACTACAGCTACCAATGCCCTTTCTGCCATGTCAGGTAATGTAATTGGGTGCCAGAGATCAGAACATGGATAACTTTATAGGGAGATATTATCCTACTTACTAAAGGGTTATTTAAGATAAACTAAAGCTCAAAACTGGAGATTTAAATATAAGAAAACATTATTTTATGCATTTAAATAGTGAATAAAGAGAAAAAAATGCACCTACTAAATTAAAAATATTTCAATACAAAGAGACACAAGTTAGACTTCAAAACAATTACAGTGAGACATATTTTACATAAAAGCTTGTGGTGGAGAAATGGAAAACATATTACATCACTATATATGGAAATTTGTGCCCTTTTGCTTTCCAAGAAATTAGGAATTCATATGAAAGAAAAAATAAATCAATATGAAGAACCACATGGAAATTTGGGAAAACATTTGATAGTAAAGGCAATAAAATTCTCATAGCTTAAAAGTATTTTGCAAAGCATAATATGTTGGACAGCATAATCAAAAGTATACAGTTCCCCAAAGAAATAATGGCAAGCAAGTTACACACTACTGTTCAGTTTCATAGTTAGTGAAGACATTGGGATAAAAATGAAACTTTCTGAAAAGTTTTCATAATTATTAAAAACGTGTTCTCAGATCTAAGAATGATGTACTCAATGGAATGACCAAATAGTTGTATCTCCAGAATCTCTTTTAGGAGACCGGTTTTACCTTCTAACAAAAATGTATGTATTCCTTATTGAAAAATTGTATATAATAAGGCATCAAAATACTAAATCTGAAGCCATAGATGTTTGAGCATTGGCAAAACATAAATAAGAATATTTGTTCCATGAGATCTTTTGTAAGTTGCAATAAATTAAAAAGTGTATGTGTAGTATACCGTATCGTTCTGTCTGGTTTTATGAGGCTATAAACAAATCAGATTGTATATGTTTGTCTATAAGTTACTTTTGGGCTTAGTAGTAAGATATGGATGGAGGAAAAAAGATAACATCTTCATTATTCTAAATAATATTTATAGATAAAATCATTTACTTCGCCTAGTGGAATTGTAAGTTGTTAAGTTTTCCTATTAATATTTCCACTTTCCTGTATGGATTAATAGTTAAATAATTTTATTTCCCACACTTTGTTACAGCAAATTTAAGATTACAAGAACATGATTAGTTAAAATTAACTATCAATATTCCTTACCTGAGTAATTTCTTCAAGAAAGACTCCATGCTATTATTTATATCCAGTAAATTTAACCTGTGGAATTGGTTAGCAAAGCCAACTTCTCTAATTTAGCATATACATCCTGATCAGAGAAAAGATGCTTCTGTATTTCTTTCATTTTAGTAACTTCATACAAAACAACTGCATATGTGTTGTACATAATTTTTCCTCCTCTGTACAACTACTAACAGGTATCACTGAAAGATATTTTTAAAAAGAAATTTCAGTAAAATAACCATTGACTAAAAGTGTAAGGGCATGTGTCCACATGGCTATAACTCCAGTACTCTGGGCAATCGAAGTATAAGGACTCCAAGGCCTGAGCAATTTAGTGACTTAGGGAGACATTGTCTTGAAAAGAAAACAAACAAACAATGTGGATGTAGCTCAAGAAGACCGTATGTTGAAATGCTAGTGCTGAATAAGAAAGGGAAATACATGGTATGGAAAAATTACTCATCTTTTCCAGATTATTCCATTCATGGCTCTTATATTGAATTCTGATATTAATATTTAAATTTGAGCACAAATGATTGTTTAATCCAGTTCAAAATAGTCTCTGTTGTAGTTACTTTTCTTATTGTCAGGAAAAAATACCCAATGCTTAAGGCAGAGAAGGTTGGTTTTGGCTCAGTTTGTAGGGTAATGTGGTAGAGAGGCTCTGCAGAACATAACAGAAACAGTTCATGGCAAACCAGGGCAGGCAGAAGGCAGCAAGACCCAAGCAAGGGTAGCAGCAGAAGCAGGAGCTTGCTTCTCTCTCTTATCCATCCCAGGCTACCTGACTTTTGGGTGGGGCCATCCATGTCCAGGGTAGGTCTTCCTTAATGTCAGTATTACATCCTTAATCCTAAAATCACACACCCTAGACTCACCCAATTGTGAAAAGCCCCACCTATGTCCACATGAAACTTTGTGAGGGACCTCTGGATACACGCCATAAAAACACAAATACTCATCAACTTATTTAATTTTTTTTTTTTAATTTTAGGGCTGGGGATGCAGATCAGTGGTAGAGCCCTTGCCTGGCATGTCTTGGGTTCAATCTACAGCACTACAAAAAATTCTTTTATTGTGAGCAAAATATGTAATGTATACTTTATCTTGTTTCGGCAAGTCTGATCAGTTCTACAAAGCCTTTATCCTATGATAGTCTTATTTTTTAAATGTTTTCTTTAGTTGCTTTTTAGAGTTTTGCTCATTTCAATATTTTCTGTATGGGCTGAGAATTCCAATTCTGTTTTGCTTGGTCCTGGGGCTTTTGTTTGTTTGTTTCATTTATGGCAACTCAGATTCTCAGCAGTATTCATTAGTTATCCCCTTCCATCAGGCATGTTCAACTTCTTGGCTACCTCTCCTTTCCCACTTCGCTATCCTATTTCTGTCAGCCATGAACATTTTCTGTCTTCCAAGGTTGTCTCACTATTTACGAACATTTATGTGTCCACTTAAACTTTATATATCATCAGATTATTCTATAAAAAATGATGTGACTTTTTGGAATTACATCAAATCTTTAGACTGATCTAGGGAGAACTTATGTATTTACAAAGTGCCTTCCAATTCACAGAAACTTCTTTATAGCTCTGATTTACTTAGTCCTTTCAGTGCTTTTATGCAGTTTTATATTTTTTCCATGGAATAAGTTAGATTTATTCCTGAGTGTTTACTTTTCAACATTTTTTTTTTTGTGGCGGTACTGGGGATCGAACTCAGGGCCCTGCGCTTGCTAGGCAGGCGCTTATTCCACTGAGCTATATCCCCAGCCCCCTGAGTGTTTACTTTTAATTGCTCATGCTATAAATGCTCTTTTCAAGGTTTTTTCTCTTAATAGATATTTGGGAAGCACACAATTGATTTTTGCCCAATGATAATGTTAAACTCTCATGTGTTTTAAAACATATTTGAATAGTCTTTTGGATACTTTCACCTAACAACATTATCTGCTTATAGATATTTACTTTTCATTATAATATTCAATTATTTATCTTGACTTTTTAGAACTATCCAGCATTGTCTAAAACCAGTAATAGTGGAAACCTTGTCTTGATCTTAAGCATAGATTGAAAATTGAAAGCGCCAGAGTATAAATTATGTTTGCAGAGAGCTTAATACATTTTTAGAATAAAAATAATTATTAAATAAAGCATTAGAGATAATACAGAGCTTCACTAGACAAGGTAGTAGGAAGTCACCAATAGTAGGAATCGCCAAGTACTGCTGATGTCTGATGGTATACTGAAAGGAACAGTTAATGCTTAAAATTTTTTATATTTTGACCAATTTTGCATGCTTCTATCTGGTAATCTGAGCAACTGATTTGAAGACAACTATATGCAATGGAACAATCATTGGTGAATTCCTACCAGCTTAATGCATTTTAAAAACAAATTAGTATGACTCTCATTTATTAATTTTAAAGCTTTACATAATTCTATCTTTTCTCAACTATTTTTTCTGCATTTGTTTAGATGAGCCTTTAAAATTAATGAGGTTAATTTCATTAATTTACTTACTAATATGAACACAACTTTATTGTAAAGTTTACTTTATTGCACTGCAGTGAATTTTGATTGCCAATGCTTTAAAGGTGTTTTGAATTTACATTTATAAACGAGAGTTACTTGCGTTTGGAATTGTATAATTATTATGCTGATTTTTGCTTCTGACATTTTACCAGACCTGTCAAAGTAGTGGAGCAACTCTCCTTATTTTTATATTATCTGAAACTATTTGAATAATATTAGAACCTAGCTGAGTGTTTATCTATTTGAGCATTTTCCATTCAGTTACACTGATATTCCCCACGCACCAGACCCAAATTACTTTTATACTACTCATTTATGAAAAGTATAAGATTTGTTAGAAGTATATCACTAAAAAAAAAAAAAAAAAAAAAAAGAAGTATATCACTTATCACTTCTATTTTTAAATTTTTCTGCCTATTTTCTAATATTCAAATTTCCTTACCAATTTCATCACTTTTTGCATCAATAATATTTTGGATATTTATATATTGGTATATTATACATCGATATATGTATGTATATGTATAGTTGAATAAATTTTGTATGTATGTATATGCAAATATTATCTAAGAGTGAGGTAGGTTTTACTACTTATTCACATTGATAGTAGTTTAATAGTTTATATTGACACAATTGCATATGTCTGTGATATATGATATGATGTTCCATTGGAATTTTTCTGTCTAAAGACTGTATTTCCCACATATGAAAATTCTTTACAACTGTCTTAAATATTGCTTGTTTCATTACTGCACTTTCCTTCTTAGACCTTGTCCACTGCTTTTAGCCTAGGAGCTCTGTAATTTCTTGCGACCTACTAGCCAGTTAAATAATTCTCTAATCAACTGTGCCTAATTGCACAATATGCTTGTTTTTAAAAAGTGCCACAGTTCTGAATGCAGTGAGGAAAAATAAAATTAAGTCTTTAAATCATCATAAGAGCCAGATATTTATACATAGATTCAAAGCCAAATTTATATTATTGAGAAGGGGCCACACAATAGTAACAGGACATGGATTTAGTCTAAAATTGCCCATATTCCCCTATCTCTATCTCTAAATCTATCTCTATCTAACTCAATATCTATCTATCCCTGTGTCTAACCCTATCTCTGTCTCTAACCCTATCTCTCTCTGTCTCAATCTCTAACTCTAACTCTCTACCTCTATCTGTCTCTAGTCTCTCTGTCCCTTTCCATCTCTCTCTGGTTATCTATACCTGTACTATCTCTAACTATCTATTGATCACTTTGAAAAGTCGGCTTGGTTGTTTATTAGAGCCTGCTTGATGTATCTTCAGGCTTATCTTTTAGTTCCTTAAACACAATAGGAATAGTTATAAGTTGTATCTAAAATTCAAATATTGGGTTTTATTCTGGATCCAGTTTGTTCCCATTTATTCTGAGGGTTCTTATTCAAGTTAATGTCTTTATGGATGGGATTTGTTGGTTTTGATTATGACTTACGCATATTTTGGAAAAACTCATCTAGGGAAATTCTTTGAAACATAGCTATTCCAGAGATTTGCATGTGGTGTGTCATTCCTGGGGGCCCAGCAATACGGATAATTCTAGACTAAATTCATAGCTTGTTGTCTTTTTGTAGCCCAGTCCTAATAATATAAATTAGGAGCATTAAATTATGTACAGAGTTGGCTCTTACATTTTAAAGGCGTCATTTTATTCTCCCTCTTTCCATTCGGAGCTGTAGCACTCTTAAAAACCTTCTATTATGAAATCAGAGTACAGAGTTGGGCTTTTCTTTTATTTTTCAACTTCTTCATTAAGACACATTAAAATTGTATATCTTTCATATGTAACACTCAGAGGCTTTGTGGAGAAGCATGCACCTGTCAAATCAGCATAACCATTGAATCCATATATTTCAGAGCTTTTCTTAGCAGTATGATAGTAATTATTATTGTTGTTTGTGTGGGATAAGAAAAAGTAACATAAGATCAAATCTCCTAGCAAAGTTCGAGTATACAACGTAGCATTGTTTTCTCTGTGCACTATATTAATAGCTCCCCAGAACACATTCATTACACACACTGAAATTTGCACCCCATTTCTTCCGCTACCTTGCATGTGGCAGTCCGCATTCTCCTCCATTTCTATAAACTTGAGTACTTCAGATTCTATACGTGGGTAATATAGTATGCAACATATCCTCTCTTTTCCCTTGTGTGTGTGTGCGTGTGTGTGTGTGTTTCTTTTCTTCACACTGAGGTACAATCCCAGGACTTTTTACTCTTTATTTTGAGACATGGTCTGAATCTCCTCTAATGAGTTTAACGCTCCATTCTGCTTAACGTCCTAGAGTGCCGGAATTACCACAATGTGCCACAGCACTCCACCGCACCCGTTTTTCTCCTTTCGCATAACGTAATGAAGTTTTGCTTATGTGCATAACCACGTACAAATTTGGGTTTGGGGCTTTTGGGGGGGATAATGGACTCTCATTTTTAACAGATCTGGAAAATTGCCTTATTGTTCCTTGTGATTAATCTATAAAATTTGAAGCTCAGTTTCCATTTTAACAAATGCATGTAGAGCAAAACCCTTTAAGTGCTATATTTAAGTCTTTTGAGTCTCCAATTTCAAGATGATTTTGATTGATATTTCTATACTATTTGCTAGCTCCTTGAGGACATTGTGAAGTATTTATTCTTTGCATGTATTTAATCCAGAACATTTAAAAATGATTTTAAGTAGGAAACTCTTTCTGATACATGGCATGTGATACTACTCATAATATGTTTATAGAGATGTATCTAATTATATATTTTTAAAAATCCAGGATCCTAAGACCAACGAAGTTCTGTTAATAACACTGATAACAACTTTGACAATGATATATGATGGGTCAACACATATTTTCTAATGGGTTCTACATAAATAGTGTTGAACGTTCCATAGTAAGGATTCATTAAGTTTACCCAGAGCATCAGGATATGCAATTACATTTTATTTACTCATTTATTTATTTTGGTATTGAGAATCAAACTCATGACCTCAGGCTTGCCAGGGAAGCGCTTATGCCACTGAGCTACATCCTTGGTCCCTTCAAATTACATTTCAGTTGTCAGGGAATGGAGAAGACGAAAACAAGCATTTGATTGCAAATGCTTTAAAGGTGTTTTGAATTTACATTTATAAACGAGAGTTACTTGCCTTTGGAATTGTATAATTATTATGCTGATTTTTGCTTCTGACATTTTACCAGACTTGTCAAAGTAGTGGAGCAACTCTCCTTATTTTTATATTATCTGAAACTATTTGAATAATATTAGAACCTAGCTGAGTGTTTATCTATTTGAGCATTTTCCATTCAGTTACATTGATATTCCCCATGCGCCAGACCCAAATTACTTTTATACTACTCATTTATGAAAAGTATAAGATTTGTTAGAAGTACATCACTTATCACTTCTATTTTTAAATTTTTCTGTCTGTTTTCTAATATTCAAATTTCCTTACCAATTTCATCACTTTTTGCATCAATAATATTTTGGGTAAACGTTTTCATCCTGTCGAGTGAATTCTGTTCATATCTAAGCAGGACACTCACCCCACCAGGGATTCAGAGTGTAGACATGGATTTTGATGTTCATATTGAAGGTCAGGGAGTGTAACCATCCATTTGGCCCCAAAAGAAACATTGTCTGAGAGCTTTTCAGGCGTGTCCATTGAAATGACACCTGGGATTCCTAGAAAGCTGGCTTCCAAGAAGCTAATGGTTTTAATTTTTCAGGTATCCATAGAATTTTTATTCGCTTGTACAAACTTTGCAGCTTCCTTTTCTGCATTTGCCCTCCAATTACTTCCTTGGAATTAAATGAATGGCCAAAAGAACACTTTCCAGTCTATGACCTCCAAGATTTTCCCCAATCTGGAAAGTTTTCACAGAACTTGACTTTTCATGATCTTCTTTCTAGGGGTCACTGGGGCCATAACACAGGTCTAGACGCTTAAGCAAAGTTGAATTTTTGGAAAGATGGCAAAACATAAGGCTCTAAGCTTCATGAAAAGCACAGAAACTGATGAGACACTGCTCACTCTCACCCTTTCTTACCACGGTCATTTTAAAAATTCACCATAAAATAAAAATAAATAAATAAATAAAAAAAATAAAGATAAAAATTCACCATAGCTGCTTGATCATAAATGTAAATCTCTAGTCTTGCTTTTAGGGTGTGTATTTCCAGTGCATCACATTTGCTAATAATATGTTAAATCTTTTGTTTTTGTTTTTAAAATCAGTAAGATCCATTAGCATAGAGCATGTTCTAGCTTTCTTAACATGACATTGATGTTTTCAACTCGTAAATTGTGGACAGTGTAATGCACGGCATTTCTAGTTGCTACAAATTCCATTGAACAATTTCACTTTGTATCGTAGTACCAACTTTAATGCTAAAGAATGTCTTTTAACAAGCTTAGTTTTTCACTTGAATATGACTTTGTGCTTCTTCCCCTTTAATGTGCTCTCTGTTCTCATTACTTCCAAGCATCCCACATTGCTTTACAATGTGTTATAAAAGTCATATGACACAAATTTGTTTCTCTGCCAATCTTAAAATTTACCTGAAATGACAAATTTTAGCCATTTTTAAGTATAGCTCCATTAATGGAGTTAAATTAATTTCAGACAAATGATTTTGTGTTGTCTATTTTTTCTGTTTTATTCTCTATTCATTGACATCTCTTTCTGTCTTTCTCATATTTCTTATTACATGTAAATAAGCTTGGTTATTATTTCTTTTGTAATAGCAGATGGGCTGAATTCCACAGAAGAGTGAAAAACTCTATTTAGGGCAAACAGAGTTTTTTGAGTTTAGACCAGCCAATGTGCATCTCCCAACTAACAAATCAGGAAATGATGGCACCTTCCTCACCTTCGTTTCCACTTGAAATTCATTTTTGGTTTCCGCAGGAACAGAACGGAATGTTACAGCCATTGACTCAGGTGGTCACACATTTTCCTTGTCCCACGTGGCCAGATCAGGCTCCTCAGCCTGGTCGTGAGCCCAACCATTACGATACATGCGTCCTGCACTCGGTTCTATTTGTTCCCCTTTTTACACCTATACATTCCTTTATGGTTACAGTGTTTAACTAGGGCCAGAGCAGGGATGAGACAACCCAGGCAGGGTTATAGGTGGTTATGGGGGCCCGGGTATTTTTTTATCTTTGGAGAGACATTCCAGAGCAAAGTCGATGCAAAATTAACTTTTTACAACCCCTCCAGGATGTTTCTCAAGACACACTTTGAGGCTTGTATTGAGACTAACACTATTCTATCTTAAAAACGATATGCTAAGAGGCACCATCCCCTACACTTTGAGTGGTGGGTAGACTAGTCTATCTTCATTTTCTTTAATGATATAGACTTTTAAAGGTGCCAGAACAAGACAGAGACATTTTTTTCTTTCTTAAAACTCAAATTCCTAGATTAGTAACCTCCAAATATTTCAGATACTGTAGCATTTTACCTGTAAAGTATTTCAGAAGTGCCATCAAAGCTATGCAGTACCCATTCTTAATGTATACTTTTTCATAATATACATTGTGTATATTAATGTACTAAATCTGTGAAATTAAAACATAAAAAGCTAAGTATTTTCAAAGAATGTGAATATATAATTTTAATATTTTTGTATCTTCCAAATGCATTATTTTACATACTAGTTTTCAAGGATGTAATAAATACGCACCTGCCAGAGAAACTGGTATCTCACAGTAAGTTACGAAGTGTTAGTATCACTGTCTCCTTTTCAGTCCCGTCCTTGTCTTTGGCCCCAAGAAATGTTCTTTCTTCATTTTTATACTAGTAAAATCTGTATCTGTGTCTATATTCTCTCTGTTTCTTTCTCTTTGCCTGTCCGCCTGTCTCTGTCTCTCCACATACATTTTTCTAGATATTTTTCCTCACTTGACGTTTCCTAGAAACTGAAGCGTCTACTAAAACTATTATATTAATTTTCCTCTCAATTCTACTATTTAGAAAACTGATATTATTACAACTATAACAAAAAGTATATCTTAAAACTATGAAAAATGGCAAAAACTCTTCTTTAATTTGTTAGTGGTTTTCCTATTTTAATAAATCATATTTAACTGACAATATAATATTGGCTTAAATGGAAAGTTCTTTTGGCGGGAAAGTTAGAAATGCCAATATTCCTCTAGCAATCATTTTTATCCTTGTTATTACTATAGAGCATATGGTGTTTTAATATAATTGAAACAAAATAAAATACCTCCTGAGGCAAATATAAATGTGTCATTTTTCTAATGACAGTATAGGATTTTGTAACATCTTATAACCTGGAAAGATGTTTGTCTAATGGAGTAAATAATTAGTGATGTTTAACTTACTACATTAATCTTCTGGGCTTCTCAGACATTAGAAAAGGAAGAATTAAAAAAAAATAGGATAGGGCTTCAGAAAGATGGTGTGACAAACACATGAAACCTGTCTTAATAATATTATTTGATTTTAATCCGGTGAAAATTAAAGATGATCAAAGTCTTGCAGAAAATTAAGAAACGTTTATTCGACAAAATCTGTGAAACTCAGTGAGAACAGAGGACAGCCATGGCACTGGAGATAAGGACTGCTTGTAGGATGCCGTATCTATTGAGGAAGCTCTCTGGTTCGGGCAGCAAATTGTGGTTACCACCCCCCATCACTTTCTGCATGGAAAAGGTACGCAGGGTACTTTCTCTGGCCTGAGCAATCTCATTCTCCAAAACCTACATGACCTCTCCATGCGTGGCCTAAGCTGAATAGACGCTCACAATGAGCTGATGTTGCTTATTGCCCAGTCCAAGCTGCCGAAGAGTGCAGCCTACCTTTCTGACTTAGTTCTGTATTATAGGAAAGTTCTTCCTGTGGGCTCAAGCCAGTGACACTCCCAACTGCCCCAGCTTCCTAGACTAAAGGACCTGTAGTGGGTAGATTTGGCGGGTAGTGAATATTGGCAGATTCCGTCCTCCCTGATTGTGCACTGCACTGGTACTGTTAGACAGTTCCACTACTGTGCACTCACAAGCTTATCCTTCTCATCACCATATTCTTATTCCACAGGAAAGAGCCGCATGACCTGACAGTGCAGACCAATTTGTCTTTATATTCTTTTCCCTTAGATCTGTCCGTAGTACAGAAGCTTGACTAAACGAGGTCAGAGCTAGATTACTCCACCAAGGCACCTCACCTCAGTTGGTTTAGGCTCTGGAGCAATTAGTGTTCTTAAGAGCTGTCACAAAGACTAATAGCTGCGAGTAATAGTGGACTGTAAATCAGGACCTGAAGAATAAAACAAGAAAACAGCAGTTAAAGAAATCCTGCTAAAACTACAAGCATCTCTTGGCAGCCAGAAAGACTGTGTGCATGCTCAAAGCTCTGTCCTTTGAATGGCATTGGAAGTTGTCCACTGTGGACAAAATAAATAAACTGGCTAATTCAGTCAACTCATTAACCAAATAGCAAGCAGGCAACAATGACAGAGTGCAGTAAGGCAATACAGTGGTGATGCTGCATCACACACAATTAGATTAGTGATTGCTGACCCCATATTGGAATTCCTTGGACAGGAGACTTCCATAGGCTGTGAGCACATGGTCTTCTGTACTCTGCTATCCACTATGCTTTGGGTGATGAAAGAAACGTCCCTCAACTAAGCCCTTCTTCCCATAGGAAAGAGCCAAGCCAGGCCTTTTGGCATATCTTTCCTGCAGGAACATGTAAGCCTCAGTTCCTTGTCAAATGCTACAGTGCTGGAAGAGATGTCCCCTCTCCTAGATAACCTGACAACCTGGGGACTCTGGATTTTAACTGGGTGAGCACCACTGGACTTTCATACCTTTCACATGCAGTATTTGTACACAGAAATGGATGGAATTCCCACTGAAAGGCTTCTGTTATTTCTTTAAACAGAATATCTCCAATAAATGATGAGGCTGAAAGTTCAGCATGATTGTTCAGTCATCTTGGAATTGAGTTTTGAGGTTTCATTTGTACATTTTTCATGGACTTTTACTCTCCTGATGGTAGTCTGCTTTCTGGAATGACAGGTGGCAACTGTAATATTTTGCCCATATTGGTTCCAGTTGGAGTTAAGAACTCCAAGGATCTTTTGCCATATATATACTAAAATATAAATTAAAGTCATGTGTTTTTACATCTAAAGTAACAATACTAGACTTTGACAATAACTCCTAGAATTTCACAGTTGTCGTGGGTTCCACTGTAAAAATAAATTCTGAGCACTATAAAACACAATAAATCCAGTAGGTAGTAATTACATTTGCACTTTTTTATATTTATTGGTTTTTATTAAACTGTATGGAATGTTGCTGATTTCGTGTAAGGAAATTTCCTTGTAAATTTGTACCTACAGTTATGATTATCAGATCAAAAGTAAGGTATGAATGCTAAGAGTTTAGACTCAGAAAGAATGAAGCTTGGATTATGGTTTTTTCCATTAAGTAACAGTTTGTATTTAGAATAGTCAGTCCTCTCAGGTGCAGTTGTTGTCTGTAAAGTAGGAAGGTAGCAACCATGTTACTCCATTGGTATAAAAGATTAATGAGAAAATGAATAGAAATTCTTATGCTATAAACCAATACCAAGCATGTAAGTCTATAAAGGATAGATATTGTGACTTTTCTCACAAGCATTATACCGTTAAGTACATATATATTTCTGTAGTGAATTCATATTTAAAAATGAAGGAGATGAAATAGAAGAGGAAGAAAAATAACACTTATAAATTTGTGATCTAGTATTAAACTGTGGTGGAATTTTCCAAGAGACCTCTCTATGCCAGGGATTGTGTTTTAAATACTTCTTCCTTACAACTGCTATGAAAGAAATATCGTTATATTCATTTAACACAAAATTAACTATTTCATGCATTGTAAGAAAGTTAAGGCATTTTCTGACCAAATTCCTTACAGATAGTAAGGGAAGGACCTGTAATAGAAGCTAGATTTGTCTAACTGCAGTATAAATGTGATTTTCAGTAAATGTATTTTTCATAATGAAATGAAGAGGATATCTATGGAAGAAGTTCCTTCGACAGTCAATTAATTCATGCATGCCTAATTCTTTCCTGATAAAGTGTGCATGTGAGTGGGTCTACAGATGTAATATATTATTAATGAGATTCTTCTTACCCACAAACTAAAATTTTTCCAAACAGCTGGACTAAAATATTTTCCATCCCAGTACATTCTGCAGTAAAAACAAGGTAGGAGGCAAAATTAAATTCATTTGTGAAGTTTTGATTTGCAAACTTGACAAAGACCTAATATATTGGCTCTAAAGATAAATTATTTTCCCTGAAAAATTTTGCAAATGTTTTTGAGTAAGAAAATTTGAAATGAAACTAGACATGGGTTTGGAAAGTAGATTTTTAAAGTATTTTAGGACAGTATCTCCAAGCATATTGTTTTCATTTATAGTCTTTTCTGCTTATTACCTAAGACACATTTAGTACATATGGTCACTCCTAGTGCATCTCTAAAATAGCACTAAGCCCACCCTAAACCTATCAAAGGCTTAAAGGTCTGTGCATATTTCTGTACCATATGATGTTTTATGAAGAACTTGTAGAAATATTTTATAAATTACAACCGATATCTAGAGAATTCATACATGTTCCATTGCTATTTTCTACATTTAGGTTTTTGTTATTTTCTGACATCAAAATAAGTGAAATAAATTGTGTTTGGAATTATTCAAATATCAAGAAACACCATCTTTCACCAATAAGTTAGCATTTCTATTCTTTTACAAATTTATTGACATTTTTTACTTTGTGAATAGCCAGTAATTACCAAATTCTTACTCCACACACTGTGAATTGAAACGACATTACAGGGTAGTAAGTAAACCTCAGTTTGGGTCCCAGTGATACCATTAACTATCTGTAGGATCTTGAGAAATTTAATCTAAAATTTATATTTTTCATGTGTAGCCTAAGGATATGAAAAGAACCTATAATGCAGTGATCTAAAAATGCTTAAATGAGATAATCCATGAAATACGTTCAACACTGAAAATAATAAATTCTCAGTAAAATTATGCCTAACTTGAAAAGAATAATAGTTCAAAAAGAATTATTACTATAAAAAGAATTTAATCCTATGTAAATTCAATACCTTGAAACTTTCCAGTCTCCCTATATTTTGTCTAAGTCATGCTCTCTCAAGAAGTTATATTTTTCAGAAAATATTTATGTTAACTTCTATTTGAGCAGATATTGGTCCTTTGTTTTTCAGGGGAAACATCCTGGACTTCTCCACGGTCATCTGGTCATTCACTGTGTTATGCAATTTAGAAAGGAAATTTTTCCCACTCAGAGAAAAGCAATTCTCTTTTCAAATAGTTGGATTAAAATATAATTTTCCATTCTAGTACTTTTTGGCAAAAATCACAAAATAGAAAGCAAAACTGGGTGCCTGGTTTAGTATTTAGCTGGGTTTCAGCTCCTCATTTTTCTAATCTGTGCTAGGTGCGTGTGTCTAGAGCACTAATTTCCTAAGCCTTTGATGTGCTCCAAGGATCAAATTCTAATCTGCTCTACTCACTATGTTTTCAGCCCAATTTAATAAAACTATAAGAATTAACTTTCTTGAAAAATGATACACACTAAGCATTCTGAAGGACAAAAATGAGTGTTAGGATGAACATTATCCTGAAGGTATTTTCAATCTGAAGTTAAAAAAATCTGTACCACAGTTTGTGTGTAATTCAAACTATAGAGATAGTGTCAGAGAATCTAAGAGGAGAATGAACCTGTTTCTAAGCTTGCAAATTTTTGAGAAGGAAACAGTTTTGTGGATATTGTTGAATAAACTGGTGTCTTGTTTTAGGCATTCAACATGTTTTTTCAGTTATGAAATTGACTTCATATGAATCTCACTAGAGTTTTGGCCTGACTCAAATCTCAGTCTACCTTTCTGATAGGTTAATTTTCTAAAATACAAATCAAATTATATTGCTCACCTACTTAAAAGTCTATATAGATATTCCAATTACTTTAACATATAATAGAAATTACATTTTGGAATTTGTTCCTAATGATCTTTCTGTTATCCTCTGGAGCACCATAAAGAACTCCATGGCAGTGACTCCAGGAACTAATTTTAAGCTTCTTGCACAATGAGCCCCTTCTGTGAACTGTGAGCCCATTCTCCCAGTAAGAGGTGCTTCACCCAAGTTCCACAAGGAATGTGGGTCTACAATCCTCAAGGGATATCTGTCTTTCATAAGTTATTCTTGTGAATGATTAGCTGGAATCTCAAGCCAGATTCAGCAAGAAGCCTCTTTTTCACTGACAAGACAATACTTCTTGCTCATGTGTACATTTTTACTGATTTTTATGTAAGGTAATGTTTCCCCTTATACAACGAAGAAGATAAGGGATTTAGGCACTGCCTCTCCTTGCTGATCCATGGCTTATGAAATTTCTCATAAGACCTATTTTTAATGCCTACTGGGCATTATTGCATCTGAGGGAAACCTTGTGGGAGACATGAAGGTGACCACTTTTGATGACTGTCATGTCCTAATGTTTTCTTTTGAATTTGTTGATTTTTTCCTTGATAGCATTTGAAAGATCATTACATGATTTTATAATTTTAAAATCATAAGGTTTATGTCAAAATAATCATAAAATTTTAAAATGTAGAAGCTGCACCTTTCTTTAAAATTTAATATTCCTAGTTTAAACTTTTGTGGGTTTTTTTGCATATTTCTATTACTTATTAACTAGATTGTTCTTTTGGATTCTAGAGATGCACAGAATTGCATTTAAGTTATTTTTTTCATATATTAAAATGTATTGTAAAAAAATCTATATGAAGCTGCAGTTGTCAGCACTGCTTGGAAACAGCTATACTAACATCTCTTAAATCTCAGCAACCTATAAAGTAACAACTTCTTGTTCATTTTAGGAATTGGCTGCTACAAATAGGCTAAGACTCACTTCCTCATATCTTCTTATTATCAAAGCTAGACTGAAGAAGCAGTCACTTTTGAAGGCAGTTTTCATAGAAAGGAAAAACAGCAAAGAAACAAGCAGAAATTCACAATATTCCCCAATATTCTACTCAGATGTAGTTTGTGTCATGTCCACTCCAATTCTGTGGACCAAAGTAGTGGAAGCTAGGACTTGTCTTTCCAGAGAGCAGTCAGGATGTCATGTGGCCATCGTTAGCATTTCATACCCTCCTACTTCAAGAAAGCAAATAACAATAAAATGTTGGCTACTCACTCTGTATTGCTTCCACATCTGCTATTACAGTATTTGGCAATAATATTCAAAAAAGATGTCACTTATTTTTTGGAAAAATGTACACAGATGACATTCTTGTGTATGGTTTGCAAAACTTTACTCAGTCTTCTGTTGGAATTAAGTTGACATGAAATACAATAACAAGAGGAAAGCATGCAAATATTTGACATTTGCCTGAGAGACTCCATATGCAAATGAAGATCCAAAGATGTGGTAAAGCTTAATTGCTTACATATTGCACTGAACAAAGAGAAAAAATTACAAGGAAGTAACCAAAATATGTGGAGAGACCAAAGGAAGATAAGATTTCTTTGATAGGTCTGATTGTACAGAATTTCTTAGCTTGGCTTCCCTACTTTTGATAAGAAATGTTTGTTTCTTTCTAGTATAGATAAAGTATCTTTCACATGGAAGCTTTACCTCTTAGTTTTAGAAAAATAGGAGGTCAAAACACTGCCACTGATCATAAAGGAAGAATTACTCAGCATATCTCAAGAAGACATAGAGGAGCATAGGATGATGATGGAATCTTTGCATGAACAATACAGGAAGGAATTAGAATGCATGAAAAAGATTCCAATAGATTTCCAGGAAATTAAAAATTCAACTGAAAGTTGAATGAAATTGCAGATAGACTATAAAACTTTGACTACAAGATTGCAGCTAGCAATCAAGAAAGCAAAGATCTCTGAAAAATAACAAAGAACCAGAAAATAACAATTCAAGAGCTGCAAGATGATGCAAAGAAAAACAATATAAGACTGACATCTATCAATGAAAAAGCAGGAGTCAACAAAATGACATAATTAAGACTATTTGCAGAAATAATGGCAGAAAATTTCCCAAGCATGGGAAAAGAATTTGACATACAGTTAAGTGAGGCATATACATATCCAATTAGCCATAATCAAAATAAATCTACAGCCAGACATAAAATAATCAAGATCCCAGAAATTCAGTACAAGAACAGAATGTGAAAAGCTGTTAGACAAAAGAAAAAGACCACTTGTAAAGAAAAGCCCATTAGAATCATGGCAGACTTCTCAACACAAAGCATGAAGTCAAGAAGAGCTTGGAGTGAAGTATTCAAAGTCCTAAAAGAAAACAACTTCCAGCCCAAGTTGATATACCCTGCAAAACTATCATTCAAAATTAACGGAGAAATAAGATATTCTCATGACAGAGAACAAGTGAAGAAGTTCATTGCTACAAAACTAAAACTACAAAGAGTACTGACAGATATTTTAGACAGAGATGAAAAGGACTAGAATTCCAATATAAGGAACACAAAGAAAATACCAAGCAAGGCAAGCAGTTAAACAGAGGGGAAATGTTGGGAACCAACAGCAGGAAAACACCATGACGATGGTAAGCCAGTGCAGATCAGTTTTCACCATCAATGTAAAAGACATCAATTCACCAATCAAAAGAAACAGACTGGCAGAATGGATCAAGAAGAAAACTAATTCAGTAATTTGTGGTATACAATAAACACCTTTAACTCAAAAGAAAATTCAAAGGAAAATCAAAGAATAGAAAACAGTACCCCATGCAGCAGGAATCTGCTTTCTTAAAAAGCGGGGGTAGCTATTCTGTTTGCACACAATGTGAACTTCAAACCAAGAATGATCAAAAGAGATAGAAAAGGTCACTATAAACTTCTTAAAGGAAAACTTCAAGAGGAAGAGATAATGATCATAAATATATATGCACCAATTGTTAAATATATATATATATGCACCAATGGGCACATCCAACTCTATAAGACAAATATTAATAGACATGAACAATCAAATAATTACTAACATAATAGTAATGTAGGACTTTAACACCCCATTATCACAAAGAGATAAATCAACTAGATGTATCAGCAAAGAAACAATAGAACTGAAAAATGAATTTCTTTTTTCAGAAATTATTTGCTGAAAAGTCAGCAAAGAAAACAACAGAACTGAAACAAACTTGTGAACAAATGGACTTAGTAGACCTTTACACAGAGCGTTCCACCTGACAACATCAGAATGCACATTCTTCTCAGCTGCACACAGAATGTTCTCCAACATAGACAATATACTAGCCCACACAACTTGCTTAAGTAAATGCGACGGAACTGAAATTATCCCATGTACATTATCTGACCATAGTGCAATGAAATTGGAAATTAATGACGAAAGAAACCAGACTCCATAAACAAAACTAAAACTCCATAAATGCATGGAAATTAAATAAAACCCATCTGAACAACCAATGGGTGGCAAATGAAATTAAACCATATCCACAATTAAATGAAAATAGAAACAAAATTTACCAGAACCTCTTGGATACGATGAAAGCAGCCCTCAGAGAAAAAAGTCTAGTAATGAGTTCTCACATCAGGAGAACAGAATGAGCGTGAATGAACAACCTCATGCTGCACCTGAAGCTTCAGTTAAATGAAGAGCAAGTCAGGCCTAAAGCCCAAAGAAAGCGGGAAATTATAAAGATCAGAGAAGAAGTTAACTGAATACAGACTAACAAAACAATGGAAAGAATCCATGAGCTGAAGAGTTGGTTCTTTGAAAGAATAAATAAAATTGATAAACCCGTAGCCAACCTTGTCAAAAAATGAAAGAAAAAACTGAAATCCACGCAATAAGGAATGGAAGGGATGACATCGCTACAGATAGTGTACAAATTGAGAAGATCATCAATGCCTACTTCGAAAGTCCTTACTCTCAAAGGATGGAAAACACACAGGAAATGGACAGATTCCTAGATACATATGAATCACCGAAGCTGAACTGAGAAGATATGAAAATCCTGAATAACTCACTATTACTGCTCCTTTTCAATATAGTTTTGGAAACATAAGCCAGAGCAATTAGACAAGAGAAATAAATACAAGGAATAAGGAAAGGAATGGTATTAGCTAAATTATCATTATTTGCAGATGACATGGTACTTTACAGAGAAGACTCCCAAAACTCCATGAAAATACTTCTAGAATTAGCATCCCAATTCAATAGTGTAGTTGAATACAAAGTCAACACTGAAACATTAATCACATTGCTGTACACAAGCATAAAGTCACTGAGAGAGAAATTAGGGAAATCACACCCTTCATAATAGCATCTAAAAAATGAAATACTTAGGAATTAGTCTAACAAAGGAAGTAAAAGAACTTTACATTGAAAACTACAGTACTCTGCAAAAAGAGATCAAAGATCACTTCACAAAATGGAAAGATATTCCTTACTCAGCAATATGAAGAACCAACATTTTGAAAATGGCCATATTCCTAAAACTGATATACATATTTAATGAAATCCCAATCAAAATACCATTAGCAAACGTACCTCACAGATCTAGAGGAAACATTCCTAAAATTCATCTGGAACCAGAAGAGATCTACAATAGCAAAGGCAATTTTGGCCAACAAAGGCAAGCCAGGAGACACCACAATCTCTGATGTGAAACTATACTACAAAGCTTCTGTGATAAAATCAGCACAGACTGGCAAAAAACATAACTGAGGATCACTGGAACAGATTGGAAGACACAAACACAACAGCAAACACACTCAACCACCTTATCTTTGACAAAAGGCCAAACATATTTACTGGACGAAAGATAGCCTTTTTAATAAATGGTGCTGGAAAAATTGCTTTTCTACATGCCAAAGACTAAAAACCAGACCAACGTTTATCACCATGCACTAAGCTAAAGTCAAAATTGATCAATGATCTAAATATTAACACAAACACACTGAAACTACTGGAAGAGAAAATAGGTAGAAATCTTGAAGATGGGTAGGCAGAGAGTTCATGAATGGAAACCAAACTACATGGCAAATACTTCAAAGAATCAACAAATGGCATCTCATCTTATTAAAAATACTCTTCACATCAAATTAAATCACCAACAGAGTGAAAAGAAAACACACAAATCGGGAAAAAACTTTAGTCAACTCTCCCTCAGACAAAGGACTTCTATCTAGAATAAAAAATAGAACAAATTCTATAAAAAAATTTAAAAATTCAGGCCCCCCCAAATTAAAAATTCAATCCAAAAATTGGCACCTGGAATGAAAACATACTTCTCAGATGAAGAAATAAAAGTGGTAAATAAATACCTGAAAAAATGTTCAACATCACTGATTTGAGGAATGCAAATTAAAATAATACTGAGATTCCATCTCACCCCAATAAGAATGGCTATCATTGAGAAACCAACCCATAACAAATGCTAATGAGGCTGTGGGAAAGAAGGAACGCTTCTCTACTGCTTGTGGGAGTGTAAACTGGTGCAACATCCCAAATGCACATCAGCTGAGCAGTGGATAAGAGAAGATGTGGTATTTTTATACAATGGAGTACTAGTCTTCCATAAAGAAGGATAAACTTGAGGGTTTTATAGGTAAATAGATGCAACTAGAGATCATACTCATGAGTGAAATAAATCAGGATTGCATGTGTATACATCATATTGTCTCACTAGTGAAAGAAACTGAAAGAGTAAATAAGATCCAAACGGTAAAATAGATACTGTGAAAGGGAAAGACACTGCTCAATAGGAAAGAATAAGTGGAATGAGGGAAATATATATATGTATGCATGCACAAGATAGCTAAGATAATAGTACTTCTATTAATTTATTGAAAGGAACAGTGTTTATATTGTTTGATCAATTTTTCATGTCTATATCTTTTCATCTGAGCAACTCTTTTGAAGGTAACAATGTGTAATATAATAACCAGTGTTCATTTTCTATTATTTTGTTTTAAAATTATGTATCATTTTTATTTTTTTCTCTCTTTAAAATAAAAGAACGTCTCCCACTGAATCGATTGATAAAATTGATAAATTAAAATATTTTTAAACCAAAGTATTTACAATTTGTTTTATTTGAGAACTAATTCTCTAGCCATAAGATCCAGACACATCTGTTTCCCAGACATCTCTGTTTTTGTGCAAAGATAATTTTCACATATACATATATATTCACATATTATGTAGTGCTGAGAGATTATGTTACTGGATTGGATAATCAGAGCACATTAACCTCTGTAAGTGGTGTTATTTCACAGTCGTACTGAATTAGGTATTTTACAATGTGCTTAACCCACGGTCAAGTTATTTTTTACATAAACACATTATCTCATTTATTCATAATCTGTATATATATCAATGAAAATTAATCTAACCCATGTGTATTTCTTTTGTCAGTGTTTTGAGATGTACTCAAAAATATTTGAGACCTTTGCATTACCTGATTATCCTCTTTGAAGTAGGTACTATTCACATCAGGAAATGGGTTTAAGGGGATGAAATAAATTATCCAGAGATTTACAGCAATCAAAAGCAAAATTTTTGAGTCTGGGCAGTTTGCCCAGAGCCCCTGCTTCTTGAGGATGATCTTCCTATGTTGATTAGAACCCTCTGAAACTAATTCACAGTCCCCTGTGAAGTAGACTACTGGTGTGTCAGTCAGCTTCCTTATCCCTGAGATGCAATATGCAACACCCACAATGCAAAGGAGGGCTGCAACATCCAAAATTGAGGAAGGGGGTTAATTTGGACAAGGTTTAGGTATGTGACTGGCTGGCTCCAAAGCGCCATGGTGGAAAGGCACTGTAAAGCAAAGCTGCTTAGTTCGCGGTGGCCAGTGGTAGACCTGGGTAAGAGTTCTGGAGCACAAGACGGGGAGGGCCAGACAAAGACTTCCATGATGTATCTCCATGACCTACTCAGAAACACCCAGAAATATCTCCCACTAGTACTCAGGGCTGATCCAAAGGCAATGAAATTGAACTTCATCCGAGCTGCCACAGCTGGTTATCCTTCCCAGATAGTGCATAAATAGGTACCATCGTCAAGGGCTCCATTAACACTTCTGTAACTGATGAACAGTTCTGATGATGACCTCCTTTGGCTACTAATACTTGGTATCTAATATGAGCTCTAACAGATGTGATTCAGTCTACTAACAGTGAAACGTGGCTACTAGACAGTGGGAGCAGATTTGCTTTTACTAAGCAAACAGATTTCATATACTGCACACTTGCACCATTATATTATGGTTTCTGACAATACTAGCAATGCACATAAATTGTATTTAAGAATGTAATCGCTTGCAGTAATTAACTTTTCTGCTATTTAGCCATATTTAACAACTGTTTCAGGTTTGTGGTCAAACAGAAGAAATAAAATGTTTGTTTAGTGTGGTATTATTTTCTATATGTAATTAAAAATAAAACTATCTGTATTAGACTAGAACAAATAAATTGCTTATGTAAACCATACATAGTAATTCTCTGTAAACATTGGCTTGATTTACAGTGGCCAGAGATTACAAAAAAGCATATAAAAGTATACATTTTTTTTTTTTTTTGCGGTACTGGGGATCGAACTCAGGACCCTGCGCTTACTAGGCAAGCGCTTATTCTACTGAGCTATATCCCCAGCGCAAAAGTATACATTTTTAATTTTTAAATTTTTAAAAAATTTTTAAAAATTTATTTTAAAAATAGAAGGAAAACATATTGACAGACATCCATTTACAAAGTAGCATAAGTATACATTTTTATATCCTGTAAATTTATATACAATTTATGAAGGCAATGTTATGGCTATATATATTGCTGTTGAAATTTTAGTTATAGAGTGAAATTTGCTACATCATCCTTTTCATTTGTTAAACCTCCATTAATATATTTTACTTTATGTTTAAATTTATTTTAAATTTAACAGAAATAGCAATTTCTCTTAAATTATAAATAATGTTCTAGACTTTACGATATTCTATTTCCAGTTGTGGAATTCTTGTTAAAATCATATGAAAACTTTTCATTACCAAATTAGATTTTCATTATTACGCTACTGCTCACTACAACATGACGCACACGGTGAATAACTTGTAGCCAAATACAGAAAGAATGTGATGAGGACCAGTGAATTGTGAACTGGTTAGTACGACACATGGACCTAAACTCAGCCACTCTGTTGGCAAATAAAATTCCCTTCTTTGGGATTTAGATCATGTCAAGGTTTAGATAGAAAATAAATGAGTTGAGTGGGGCGTGGTGGTGCACGCCTTTAACCCCAGAACTCCGGCGGCTGAAGCAGGAGGACTGCCAGATGGTTGTGAGTTTGAGGCCAGCCTGGGCTACAAAGTGAGCTCAAAGCCAGCCTGAACTGCACAGGGACACCCTGTCTCAAAAAGATGAAGAAAAAAAAAAAAAAAGACGAATGTGCTCATTCAATTATCAGTCAGGTACATATAGGGAGGACTTTTGAAAAGTGATTGAATCATGACATAGACATAGCTGACTTGCTGTTCAGAGGTGGAGTCCGGTGGGAAAAGGGAGGCGGCTTTACCTGAGGAGTGATGTTGTCTTCTCTGGTTCGCTTGTCTCTGTGCACCTTGGCTGCCATGACCTGAGCAACTTCCTTCATCCGGGCCCTCTGAAGAACTCTAACAACGGAAGCACTGAGATTTATGAATCAGTGAGCCAAACTAAATTTCTCCTGCTATAGGTTGTGGGCTGAATATTTTATCTGACGATGAAGAAAGGAAGATATTTTATGATTAAAAATTTTAAAAGTTAAACAATTTATGTCAGTAATGAACTCCAAAACGGTACAATTGCGATTTAAAAAATTTTTGTAATTTATCCCATGAATAAAATAAATCTCATCTTATGAATCTTTTTTTTTAAATAAAAGAACGAAAACATTAACAAACAGACACAAAGTAGCACAAGAACAGTACAATCGAAACTGAATTACAGACAAGGTGATGGAATTAACAATGGTTTTTGTATTACATATTGATAACTTCAAAGTGTATGCTCAGGAAGACACAAATGGACATACAAGATTGATCAAACAACTACTCAGCAACTGTTCCTTCCAATAAAGTGACATAAGTCAATAGTGCAACCACGTTAGCCATCCTGCACATACATACATACATACATAATTATCCCTTTCTTCCTTTTCTCCTTCCCCTAAGCCCATTTGCTCTTTACTTTTGAGCAGTTTCCTTTTATACCTCCTAATTTATATTCCCACTTTCAGGTTCTTACATTAGTGATACAATACATTGCTTGCACATGCACATCTGATTTATTTCACATATGAGTATGGTCTCTAATTGTGACCATTTGCCTATAAAAGCTCCAAGTTTATCTTTATAGCTGAGTAATATTCCATTATACAAAAATGCCACAGCTTTTTTATCCAGTTCTCAGTGGATGGATATTTGAGTTGCTTCCACGATTTAGCTCTTACAAACTGCACTGCTATAAACATGGGTGCACATACATCGTGGTGATATGATGTTTACAGATCTTCTGGGAAAATACTCAGAAGGGGAGTAGCTGAGTTATATGGGACCTCTAGACCTAGTTTGCTGAGGAATCTCCAAACTGATCACCACAGTGGTTTCCCCAGTCTGCATTCCCCCAGCAGTGGAGAAGAGTTCCTATTTCTCCACAGCCTCGCCAGCATTTGTTATTGAGAATTGCTCTTAAGGTAAAGAGAAATAAAACTTACAAAACTTGCACTAGAAAACTGTAAATTGCTATTTATCCTGGGCAAAGGGAAAAATAAAAACCTCTACCTTTTTTATTTTAAAGAGAATGATAATAAAAAAGAACAATAGCAAAATCCAACAACATAGACAAAACAAAACAAAGCTAAAGCAATAAGAATGATGCAGGTTTTCAGAACAAAATGGAAGGGATTAACAGTGGTTGTTATATTACATATTTTTATCTTCAATGAAATTGCTCATACTAACAGATGTAAGAATACAAAATTGATCAAACCATTAAGGAGAATAAAAAAATAAAACAAAAAACATAAATGATACAGAATTTCACAAAACAAGATGATAGGAATTCAGCAATGGTTGTTATATTGCATGTTTTTGTCTTCATATTATTTGTTCAGATTACCAGATAGAAGCATGAAAACTTGGTCAGAAATAAGTAAATAAAGCATTAACTGTTTATTTCAATAAACCAAAAATCTTCTGCCTTTAGCTCTACTACCCAAATCTCTAATTAGTGCCCATGATGGATTAATTAATAGTCAACTTGAAAGGGAACATCCAGCAGAACTGGTCAGCGTGGGAATGGCAGAAATATGTGAGGATCCTTGGGAAAATGGCGTAAGAGCAGAGCAGTGGGTCGGGGAATTGCATCGCTGACTTCCCTGAAGAAGCTGCTTTTCTGTGGTTTTTCTTGAAGGAAGCTTTGGCTGTTGTTTTCCTTCAAGAGAGTGTCAATCCTTGTCTTCATCTTGGTTGTCATCTCCTGGCTGCCAGTGTAGGTCTCTCAGACTTCTGGCACAGATTCTTTACCCTGCTGGCACAAACCTTGTAGCTTCCACCACTAGCCCTTGGCCTTTCAGGCCCAGACCCCTGATAAGACTTGCATGGGACATTGTCATGGGCTCCAAGCCCTGGACTGAATCCTTCAGGTCTCCAGTGCACAGACCGATGTTTTCCACTCTTCTACCTCTGCCTCTAGCAAGCACTGACTAATATAGTCCCCAATATCCTTATTTGTATAATATTTTATTATTATTTTCCTCACTTTTACTTATTCCTTCATGGTTAATAATAGTGCAATTTTTATTATATATGTGTCATACGTATAAACAGGTGAGAAAACTTGTTACACTGGCCTTCTATTCTCTTTACAGAACTCACAAAGATATATCAATTCATGAAGTTGTAAAAAGCAAAGCCTACTAAAATCACTCTTCTTTCTCATGTCAAAAGTTGAGACACACAAAGTATAAGAGCGAAATTTCAGTTAGAAAATATTTTAGGAAATTACTGCTTTATAATAAAATACTTCCACAAAAGATCCAGTGTTCCTGTTTAACAAATTTCAACTCCTTGAATTACTTTTCATATTAAAATGAGCTGTTATTCATTAATTCACTTTTCATTCTTGCTAATGCTCTTTATGGATTTTTGGTTTTGTTTTCCAATACAGTATTCAAATCTGTGGAAAGGTGATTAACAAAAGCTGTATGAATAGTGGCCACAGTATAAAATTATCACCCACTTAGATAACATCAAATCGGGAAATTAGTAATGTCTAAAAAGCGGCTTTGTGGATTTGCATTCAAATGTGTTTAGCTTAATTTGGTTAATTCTAAAACCCCTTGAACATTTTCATCATAATAAAATGCAAAGATATTGATATTACAGCATAGTTTAACAAATTATTTCCTTGATGCTATTTTGAAAATATGAAGGCAATATTTACTTTCAGGGCAAAAGTCTGAGTTTATGCTCACATTACAAATAAATTGTTTTATATATATGGGTACAAAATATATATAGCACATGTTTAAACTTTAAGATTATAATTTTAAAAAATCCTCACACTCTCCACCCAACTGAACATATGAAGCATTTTATCCGTCTATGCATCTATCTGTCCCCTGTATACTATCTACCTATTATGTATTATCTATCATCGTTATTGTCATCACCTATCTTCAAAGTTTTCTCTTGCTGGGGATATAGCTCAGTGGAGTAAGCGCCTGCCTGGCAAGCACAAGGTCCTGAGTTCAATCCCCGGTACCGCAAAAAAAAAAAAAAAAGTTTTCTCTTTGCTTTTATTTAATTCTGTCTGCATTCCCAGCTCCTGATTTTCTGTTACTCTTCTCTTGCTTTTCCTTAAAATTTAGTAATGTAAACTTTCTAGAAATGGAACTAATATTTGATATACTATGATATATTTTATTTACTCCATATTGCGTTTTTGCTGGTTACTAATTGATGAGATTCTTCTCTAAGTTCTATTGCTATGTGGCATCTCATTCCGAACTCATCACATTGTATTCATTGATTCTGTTGTCAGTGGAAGATTAGGTTATTTCAAGAGTTCATCCTTCCAGATAGTGTTGTCTTTGTTTTTCTCTAGAGTAAATGTCTAGGAAGCTGGTCTTAAAATAGTCATGTCTCTGCACTTACTAAATAGTGCAAAATTACTTTTCATGGTAGTTTTATGAATAAATTCACAACTAGAGGTTCACAAGTGCTTTAATGCTTCATATATATAACATGGATTACATTTTAATTATTGATATATGAGTGTAGAACTTTTAATTTATAATATTGGTTTTCTCCACATATTAGTCCGTTTTCACATTAATTATTTCTCTTCTGTGAAAAGTGACTCCCTTTTAAAAACACTGCTAGGTTATTGTTGTTCTTTTTGAATTTAGAAATTCTTTAAATATTCTGGCTATTCAGTCTTTTCCATTATATTTTTAGTGGACATTTTTTCTGTTTATAGTTTATAATACACTTTATATAACTGTTTATAATAGTCTTAACAGAAGTTCTTAGGGTTTGCTGACTTCTTGTTTAAGAAGTTCTTCTATGGAACATTAGTACTAACCTTCTGTTTCTGACACTCTGCAGTCTGGGTCATTGTCATGACCACATATTAGAGTATTTGATTTCCTATTTAACCCAACTCCAGTTGTCACCTTGGGGATTATATTTTGTAGAATCACTCACTAAAGTTCATACTGCTCAGGGTCCTAGGTCTTTTCTGCCTTCTGTACTGGGGCCCTGGGGCCACAGTGAATTACTGCATGTTCCAGCTGTAGCTCCTGATTTTCTCTCTAAAGTCTTGCATTTTCATTGACTTGTAAAGATTTGTTAAAATAATGCTCAGAATATTAAGGCATACAATTTAACAGTACTTGGATTTTTTCGCTGGTCTACCACATTTTAAGAAATGAGACTTAATTTACCTTTTTTAAATTCTGAAATCATTAATTCCTTGCTGTGTTCATTCATTATGAAGCCTGTGATACCTATGTAAATAAATTTTATTTATCTTCAAATTATTTTCCTAGTATCACATATTGATGGACTCAAAGAGCCTCCCAGTTCATTCTCACACAGGTAGGTGTGTGTTGTACTTTGTGATTCCATTGTCCACTGTTGCACAGTTGCAAAGATTTAGTTAGAACCTGCCTCAAATACAGCTAGCACCTCAGCTAAACTTCCTTGTAGAATGTGATGCATTGTGAAATCTCCAGGCAGGGCAAGGCTCATTTACCAAACACATGACAGACTCCATCATGGAAATTCTGAACAAATACAGAATCACTCAGTTTTCAGGAATGCAGAAGGTAAACAGCTCAAAAAAGATGACCGTGAAGATAGTGGCTCATGAGTAAACTGAAGAAAATCAAAGATACGCTAATTAAATGGAGAAGACTATGAGTTGATTCACTGCTTCAGAACACTGAAGTGAGCATCCAGGGTAGACAGTGGCAAGCAACTAATGAAAATAAACATTTCTTAACTGCTCTGAAGGTTTGTTATGACGTCATCTTCCCTAGGTTTCTTGTAAGATAAGAGGACGTGAGCCCTTGGAACTACAGTAGTATTAGACGTGGTGTAATATCTGTAGTAAATGCTCTGTCTTTTGGAGTACCCAGCCTCCAATTTGTCACTGATTTGTATTTTAGTAAATTATAATACTCATCTGCTCTCTGCCTGTGTTTCTGCCTCTGTATGTCGCTGGCTATTCCTGAGTCCTTGCTTTGGTAGAAATAGAAATTAAAACTAACATGATAATTCAAATTTACAGGTTAGATCTTTATTTGGAAAGCAAGGAAAATAAGGAAAAGTCTCCAGCTTGTGTAGAATTTAGAGGGATCACATTCTGGTGAAGGGAATCAGCATGATCCTCCTGTAAAGAAAGGCAGGAGGCCAGCCTTTAAGGATTAGGTGACATGGGTCAAGGTCTGGCTGATCATGATTTCAGTCCTGTTATCACAACTTTGGTGGAATCCTTGTTGTTTGAGGCCTGGTTCTGTTCCAAGGAAAATATTTTGGTCCTGTGAAGCTCTGCTGTTCTTGGACTCAGGGACTTCTGGTTCAGGACAATGGCTAGAACCTCTCAGGTGCTGCTCCAAGGGCAAAGGATCTTAACTGACCATTGAGAAGGCTGTCCTTCTGAATGAGCACGGTTACTTCAGTGACTCTTATCATAGTGTCCTCTGCTTTAATAGAGATGGGTTCATATACTTAGAGCTGATAAATTTATTTCCTCTAACTTAAAGAGTATCATACCCACATAGAGAATGAAGAAAGAAAAGTCAAGCTTTGTTCTGCTATTAGTTCACCACTGGGCATTTGTAGGACAAGTGAGGAGCCATTGATTTTAGTAAAAAGCACTTTTCAGGTCCTTTGTTGTTTTAGAAGAAAACACAAATGAATAAGAGTTGAGGGTTGCAGGCACTTCCTGTCTTGTGTCCTTATAGTGGTCTGTACTATACCAGCAGGAGCAAAGAAGGTCATTTCCATCTCTCCCGGGCAGCACTGTTACCTTCCCCCTTGGCTGTCATTTCCCCCCTTTTTACTAAGTTGCATTCCATGATCTAAGAGAAGGGGACAGGGTGATCAAGACAGAGGACAGTTGTTTATTAGGGTCCACCCTTTTTGTATAATATGTTGGTATTTCTGGAATTTTAAAACTATGAGTGTCATACCTTCGTATCATAGACAGTCTTCACAGCATGCCTGTTTTCTCTCTTTGCTGTACATTCACTGACTAAATTGGGGCAAGTAAATCAGTACTGTGTCAAATATTCAGAATCTGCTGTCTTTGTTTCACGATCAACAAATAACTTACACTGTAAGGCAAATTTTTACACAAGGAGAGCAAATCCTTTGGTTTGGGCAGATATGATTGGAAACTTCTTCTGCAAATAAGAAAGACAGGGTATTTTGTGCACAGAACCTGACAATTAAATAGCTGGCTTAAGTTAGGACCAAATGTTTATTTCTAGTGCAGGAGAAATTCACACATTTCTTCTGAGATTGCAGAAATAACTTTAATTATATAAGTTTCCATTTCCATGTGAGAGGGAAAGTTCTTGTTTGAGTCCATTAAAAGTCCCTTCAAAAAAAGGCTTTCTAAGAATTTTTTTAATTGACCTCTAGAGATTCTGTCTTAATATGCAATGCTGAAGTCTATTTTACTTCTTTAGGGCAAGTTAAATCTGGCTATTTCAGGAAAAAAGAATATGAGAAAAATATATCTGTTTTCAATGGGCCAGTAACCCAAAGTTAACCTTAAGAATATAAATAGGACTACATAAGAATTGGAAAAAACACTGTAACAGTTGTTTTTTTTTTTTGACTAAAGCATAGAGGCAATAAGATCAGGGAGATTCAACAGGAAATGCTCAGGTAGATATAGCCTTTTATTTTTTACAAGATTATAAAATGTATCAAGAAAAACTCCAGTCTTGGGAGTAGATTGAACTTAATTTTATAACTGTTGGAAAAGAAGACTGGTAACCAAAAAAACTGACATCTTAGTAAGACTTGAACCAAAGTATAATTTTTTTTTATTCTCATTTCCTTTGCCTTCTAAATCCTCCATAATCTAGCTTTTTTGGTTTTCTTCTGTGGCCTATAACTGGAAATAACAAAAACCCTTTCCTTGCAAGATGTTATTAACACAGTGGCTCTCTTTGTATGTTACAGTGATAGGAAGTGACCTTATGATATGTTTGTTGATAGCATGTCAAGTTGATAGCATGAAAGGCTGGGATATAGTTATGGAGTAAATTGTGTCCCCTTAAAAGTTCATATGTTGAAATTCTAATAACTCTTAGTACCTCGGAAGCTGTGTGTGGAGTCATGTCCTGTATACAGGTAATTAAGATAAAATGAGATCATTCTTACAGAAAAAGAAGATTAAAACACAAGAGAAGACCACGTGAAAACACAAGGAGACAGTAATGACCTATAAGCCAAGAAAACAGACCTCAGAACAAACATAACTTGAGAATGTCTTTACTTCAGATTTGTTACCTCCATAAATGTCAGAAAATAAATTTTTGATGTTTAAATTATCCAGTCTATGGTATGTTGTTCTGGCAGCCCCAGCAAATACAGAGATGTATTAGCGTAGATTCAGTCTCAGACTGGCTGAAGGAGCTGTAGTTCAGCCAAGGAGGTGCCCACCAGATGCCAGTGATGGAGTGGAAAGAAACTCCCAACTGTGAGATGTCTGGTAGGAGTCAGTGTTCTCTAAAACCAAAGAATGAATTTTAGAGACAATGGAGGTTAAGAGCAGAATATATTTACTGAAGGAAAGAAAGTTTCTGTCTGAGAGAGGGAGAGAAGGCGACCTGATTGGGTTGCCAAGAAACCCGCCTTTTCTAGGGATTTTTATAGAGCAAATCCATGACATGAGGCAGATGCACGGTGGGGAAAATGGGAAATCCCAAGGTGAGCATGAGGTGGCACAAAACTATGGTTAACCAGAAAGATGAGTATAATTACCCAGGTAAAACTGATTAAGTCAAGATCAAATAGGGAGGCACTCATGTATCAAGCAGGCATAACCTCAGAACAGGGTTTTTTTCTGTAGGGATTTGGGTTAGTGGCTCTTCTGGGCTTTCTCAAGGTGATGATATTTAAGTGATTGATATTTTCCAGGGTGATTGACATTTAGAATGTTAATATCGGATGTTTATCCTTGGGAAGTATGTGGGTGTATTTGTTATATATAATTTTTGAGGTCTGTCCCTCAGCTGGAGGTGCCTGTCTCTCCCACAGTTGTAAGCTATCTTGTCTTCTGCACTGGCTCCTCCGAGGGCCTAGCCCTATCTGATGGCCTGTAACATGTTATCTAACTTAGTTACTGTAACATCAGCAACATACTATTTCTATTTTCCCACCATCACCATTGGCAGATAAATACACCTCTTACTTATAAAGTACCGAACCTCGGGTATTTTTCCATGCTAGCAATGAACAAATAAAGACAACTGCTACCTAGAGAACCATAGTAATACACAGAAAACAAAGTATTGGTTATTTTGCCTTAGGCGGTGAAAGACAACATTTCAGAGAAGAAGAACTTGTTGTGGATTAATTGATTTTATTGTTAAATTCTATAAAAAGATATGGCTTTATTTGAGTATTTTAATGTCTCTGAAAATTTAATAGGGAAAGATGTTTTCATTTACATTTTGGACGTTTCTTTTGGTCTTATCAGTAGACCTATTGTAAAATTTGAATTATTATAGGCAATAGAGAAGTTACAGGGTTGTTAATAGCTGTGTGCCCTGTAAGCTAATTATGTAAGAAGAACTAACACATGAGAGACAGTGTTACACCTGAAAGGTCAGCATTCACATGTGATACCTACTTTTCCCATCTCTGACTTCTGTGATTTAAATAGCTTGGAGTACCTGATGAGTATTCATATGTACTGCTGTGTATGGAATTACCCCGAATGCCAGCACTTTCAAAGCATACACATTTAGCATCTACTTGCTTCTAAAGGTCAGAAACTGAGTTTGGCTTAGCTCAGAATCGCTGAAGTCTTTAGCCTATGTGTTAGTTATAACTTCAGTCCGCTCAAGATATGCTTGAGGCAGGACCTGTTTCTAAACTCATGCAGTGGTTGGCAAACTATCCTTATGGGCTATTAATCTCACTGCACAGTGAGCATTTGGCTGATGGCTGCCATTGACTTCTTGACATGTGGATGTCTCTGGGGTGCAGCTCACCCTGTTGCAGCTGACTAGCTGGCTTTACCAGTGTGTGTGTGTGTGTGTGTGTGTGTGTGGTGAGAGAGAGAAAGAGTCAGAGAGAGAAAAAGAGGCAGAGACAGAGATAGAGAGATGAGAGATATTCTTTTAAACATTAATCTCAAAAATGATTTTTCATTCCACTTGCTGAATCCCATTTGCACCACCTTTGCTGGAGGCCACTCACTGAGTCCAGCCCATCCACAAGGAGAAGCAGGTATGAAAGAATCACGCCAGAAGACCGCCTCCGTATCACCTTCATTACCTCTTTTCCTGTAACGCTAGCTAGTTACTAAGTGGGTACAGCTGATCCTATACCATGCTCTTCAGGCTGAAGCATCTTCAGTGCAAGCAGATTTTCTCAGACTGTTGGGTCTTAGTCATATCCTAAAACAAATTCTCTAGTGATTCCTGAATGTGCGCGCCCAACTATTAATCATATGGTGCTTTCTTTTCCACTTGGGTATTTTCCCTTATACGTAATGTTGCTGCATTCGGTTTTTAAGAGTGAGGACCCCAGAATGTACATCAAAGTGGGTTGGGAATAAGAGAACTACACCATTTTGCACGTTCAGTCTTATGTAACAGTGACTTTGGTGAAATCAGATTTGGAGTATAATTAGAAACAGGACACCAACTTGTGTTGATTACTGATGATGCTAGAAATAAGAGACAGGGCAAGTATTCATATTATTCACTTACTTAAAAGTTTTCCTGCAGTGTGTGTTTGCTATAGGATAACATCGACAGTTTCAGAGCTACTGTGGTAAAAAAAACTAACTCAGCACTTCTAAGGAAAAGGCTTCGAACAATAAGTTATAGAATTTGTTTTTAATTCCAGTTTTAGCTAAGAAAAGAAGGCGGCTCTCCAGAAGAAAACATCAAGGAAGAGTTCTTCCTCAGACGTTATTTAAGAAGACCACTTGGAGGAAACAAGACAAGTTAGCAGACTTTAGTAAAACTCAGGAATGAATTATCTGTAGAGGGAATGAAGAAAGATGCGAGACTATGAGCTACGATTTTATGTTGAGAATATCAGTCTTCTGGAATAACAAAAATGTACCACATGAATGGGATATGGGATAACTGGGATTTTAATGTGTTAACGCCATTATAACAAAATACTCAAGATTGACTAATGCATGAAGAACATAAATTTACTCCTCATAGTTCTATAAGCTGGTGATACAGGAGAAAGCAACTCCCAACCTGCTAGATTTTCAGTATGAGTTTGTGTTCTTCAAAATTCAAGAATGGATTTTAGAAACAATGAGGGTTACAAGCAGAATATATTTATTAGGGGAAAAAAAGTTTATGTCCAAGAGAAAGAGAAAGGAGGGACCCTGAGTGGGTTGCCAAGAACCTTGCCTTTTCTAGGGATTTTATAGAGAAAAACCACAAGGTGAGGTGGGTCCAAGGTGCAGAAAAATGAAAAATCACAAGGTGGGCAGGGGGTGGGATAACTAATAAGATTATGAGTACAATAGCTCAGGTAAAATTGATCAAGTCAAGATCATATGTCGAGGCAAGTCATGTTTCAAGTGGGCATGAATACAGAACAGGGGCTTTTCAGGTAAGGGATTGGGTTAGTGGCTCTTCCTGGCTTTCTCAAAGTGAAGGATGTCTATTTAGAATATCAAGCCCTGAAAATTATCTTTAGGAATTATGAAGGTGTATTTGTTTTATCTCTTGTCTTGAGTTCTGGCCCTCAGCTGGAGGTACCTGTCCCCCTCACAGTTGCAAGGTATCTTATCTTCTGCACTGGCTCCTTGGAGGGCCTGGCCCTGCCTGACTGCCCATAATATTTTGATCTTACTTAGCTTCCTATAACACTGGGAAGTCCAAGAACAAGATGCTAGTGGTCTTGTTGCTTGGTGAAGGTTCAGTTGCTTCTTTCAAGGTGTCTCCTTATTGCTGTACCCTTCAGAGAGGTGAATGATGTGTGCTGTGTTCTGGTAGAAGGGACCAAAGAGGAAAAGTATCTGTTTGAAATCACTTTTCTAGGAGCATGAATCACTTCCATAATAACTTTAGTACCTAGCCTTCCCCTGTGGGACCCACTTTCCATGCTAGCACTTAAACCTCAAAACATGAATTTTTGCAGGGCAATACGTTCAAACCACAACGCAGAGGGTATGAAGATAAATAGGACCTGCATGAGCTATGCTAAGAAATTTGTAGGACTTTAAAACAGAGCAAAGCAGAGAGAGAACCTGACTGCATGTTCAGAATTTTCTTCTTTTCCTCTTTAAACTGGCTGTGTGGTAAATGGTTGGAAAGAGTGTAACGATGAATGCAAAGTGCAAAGCAACTCGGACCCAGAAAGGAGGATAATATAATTCATTTGGTAACTACTGAAACATAGGATCATCTCCCCATTTCCAATTGATGTTCCCATGAATAAGTTTTCATATGAGAAAAATAAAAATGTATATTAATTATGGGACAGTAACATACTTTCAGTGAGGGATACCTTCAGGCCGAATTACATTCCTTTTAAGTCAGCTGTTTCTCTTGCCCTTCTTGTTTCCTCTTCCTTTTCTTTTCGCTGGCCTTGAAAGACTGGGAAATGACCATAATAACTGTTTTCTTTGGGCAGTGAGCAGTGAGTGGATGCTGGACTCCCTGTGGGCTGAGTATTTTGATGCAAATTTCCTCAGAAGGAAAAGCAGCGCTGGAGAACCACAGCACCTCAGAGCGGGGGACGCTTCATTGCTTTCCTATCCTGAGGCTGAGTATTAACTACACTATTGAACAGCAAGTGCTTATCATTTCTGCCACTCAGACCACATAAATCTCTGGAAAGACACAATGTCCCTCCAGGGAGCTTTTCTAGCCCGCAAAATGTCAAAAACAATCAAACTGTATTAGTCTGCAGAACTGCAAAACCAAAAGTCATTAGAGCTACAGCATTAGAAATACACTGCTACCACATATCAAAGAACTAATTTTGAAGAAAGATTTGTCAGGCAGAAAGTAATAATTTTTTAAATAAAATATTCCAAGCATAAACGGGAAACACTATGAAATTCTATGTTTATTTCCTTTACTGTTTTGTGGCATTGCCAAATTTTTTCTTGGATACTTACTGAACAGACAGAAAACTGACATAGGCCAAAAAAAGTATATTAGATTCCACTGTCTTAGATACATTTTTCCCTTCAACTCATAGTATTTCCCGATAAGCGGGAGATTCTGAGGAATGAGATTGAAGAATTAAGGTTCACAGTTCCAGATTCAAATTGCAGAGCAGTGAAAATAAGTCAAGTTTTGGAGTCAAAATTATGATTTTTCATTTCAAAAATTGTTCTCTTAGTAGAACAATATAGCTTATGTAATTGCATATATGATCTCAATTGGTATTTTATAACAAGAGTAATCCAGTCATAACTCACAGTGTTGGAGCAGTACAAAATTATCGAATTAAATTGCTCCTATTTTCAGAGGCAAAGCTTGTTATAATACTTTAATTTGGCTATAATTGTAGGAGCCGTCATTGTGGCTAGAATGAGATCCATACCTATTTGCGTGGTATCAGTACGTGTGAATATGCGTATGACATGGGGTTCACTACATAATAGACCAAATGTAGTGCCCTAGTATTGAGGAAACTGAGTAGACAGGAGGATCAATTTCAGCTTCTGTTCTTGCCTTTCTCCTCTAAACCAGGTCATGAAACTCAGGGAGAATTTTCTGACTTTCCTATGAAACAGGTTAAGAGACCCTGATGTAAAGGGTGCTCGCCCTACCCTGATAAAAGGAATATTCTTATCACAGAAGACACAAGGTCACACACAATCTGATTCTGAAACAGCGTCGTGTTTCCTGAGTTGATTACTTTTTACTCCACATCATCACAGCCATCCACTTCTTCGTCAAATCTAGCACACAATATACGTAGATTTATCCGCTTCTTTAGATGTTACTTTCCTTTTGAAGGATGACGTGTCCATAAAACTTATATGAACGCTTTTTTTGTATTGCTCTTATTTATCCATATTTCATTATAGAGCCCTCAGCTACAAACTTAGGGTAGATGAGAAGATACTTTTCTGCCTCCACTTCTACTTGAAATTAGAGCTTTTAGAAAACTATGGCTAATATAACTCATTGTTATGTGCAACATACTTTTTTTGGAGATATATTTGGGATATTTATCCATGCTCGTAGATACTTCTCACTTCTTCCTTCTGATTGCATGGATTTTTCCTAATTTTAAAAACCAATCCTTTGGTAAAATTTGAAGTGGTTTCTATGTGTGATATGAAATAAAGTATTACTTAGTTCATAAATCTCTTTTAGATTTTTGTGTGATACAATGCTTCTCTGCCTTTTGACTAAGACCAAGTGTAGATATTTGTGTGATAAATCATTTCAATTTGCTAGAAATAGGACAAATATATGTTTAGTTAAGGAGAAACTATGGGAAAAGAGTTATAGCAGAGGGAAAGGGAAAATTGTAACATGAGAGGGAAAATGTTAGTGGGAAGGAGGGTTTACATGGGTTGGGTAAGATTCTCAAAATCAGGCAGGAAGAACATTTTCCTGATTAAGAGCAGTAAACACGGCTGCAGGAAACTGATTGTGGGCAGATTATGTAATCAGATGGAGTCAGCCGAAAATTGATCAGGCAGTGAAGATCTTTCACTGTGATCAGTGGATTCTCAGGAGGGTTAGGAGGAGGAGTTATTTTGAATTCCAGTGTTTGCTAAACGTAAAGTGATTCAAGGTCCAACGTCTGTTGGAGGGGTGATGCTTGACTAAAGTTTGGGCAAGTCAATGTAGTGGGTATTTTTCCCAGATCAATCATTAAGTCCAAGCAGTTATGCTAATCATTTATAAGATCCAAAGATAGGGAAGTTGGAAGTTTGTGTCTGACCTTGTGAAAGGTAAATGAAGTACACAGCTTTTGCTTATATCTGAGTCCCACAGGGAAGGCAGTTCCTTGAAGAAACTATTTCCCCGAAGACACAATGTGAAGAGTTTTTAACTTTCATGTTTTTTAGAAACATAAGGCTGTGGTAAAGTTCAACATTGTTGAAGTTCAAATTATTGGCATCTGAATATTTGTGCTTAAACTCCAGTAGTGTTTGCCTATTTGTTGTTTTAATTTTCATGAAGTTCTTCTTAGCATAGTCAAGGAATTCTTTCTTTTGACCTCTCATTACACTTAGCTTCTTTCATTTTTAGAATGTTTCGATCTTTTTTTGAGGTAACTTTGTAGTCTCTTTAAGATCACAAAATAACAGGCCAGGGATATAGCTCAGTGGCACAGTGCCTGTCTGGCCAGGTGCCAGGACCTGGGTTTGAATCCTGGTATCAAAAAAATCACAAAGTAGCTTCTTATTATCAATTATATTCCACTTATTAAAAACTCGTTAGCAAAAATTCATATACATAGTTTTGGATGGGTGGATAGGTACGAAAATATGAGTATGAAATGCAGAAACTATTAAAGTACTCCTTTATGGTCCAAGTAAAAATTGCTAATGAACAGGCAGAAATTCCTGTATGATTATTTAATTTAAACTGGTACTCTGTGGCATCTTTAAGTTTCATGATTTATTGCTGAGTTCTGGGAAAAAACATGACTAAAAAGCAAAAATAAAAACCATGCAATTCTGTGTATTTATTAGTACATGTTTGTAGTCCATAATACTTACACTCCTTGTACAGAGATTTGATATAGACATAATGCATTTTAATTCTTTTTAAAATTAGTTTTGTTGGTACATTTTAGATAGAGAATGATCACAGTCATCATAGGGAAGTTATGTACATAATGTAGCTTGATTCTTCATTTCCCCCATCTCCTCCCTCCCTTCAGCCCTTTTCCCCCTCCTCATTTACAAAAGCTTTCCATTTCTTCCTTCTTATTTTTTCGATTCCTTCCTCTCCTCCTCTTCTCTCTCTTGTTCCCCTTCCCATTTGAACATTTTCTTCTTGCTTCCCAATAGCTATTATATATTCTGGTTATTATTTACCCTTTCAATTTCTCCCTCTAGAGACAATGAAATATTTAAATATGAGTGTCTAACTTATTGCACTTAAGAGGATGGCCTCAAGGTACATTCAGTTACCTAGAAATGTCTCAAGTTTGTGCTTCATTGTGGCTGAATAGTACTCCATTGTACAAACATTTCTTTATCAGTTGATGGGCATTTGGGCTGTCTCCAAGATTTAGCTATTATAAAATGTGCTGCTATAAACGTGGGTGCACACATATTCCTGTGGTATGATGCTTTGCATTCTTTTATGAAGATACCAAGACAGGGTTAGCTGGGTTAAACGGAACCTCTAGTTTTAGCTTTTTGAGGAATATCCATACTGATTTCCACAGTGACCACTCCAATCTACACTCCCACCAACAGTGGAAAAGGTTCATTTTTTTCTAACAGCCCCACTAGCATTTGCTATTGGTTGATTTCTCAATAATGATTATTCTTTCTGGAGTGAGATAGAATCTCAGTGTTGTTGTAATGTGCATCTCTCGAATGATCAGTGATGGTGAACATTTTTTCATATATTTTTTGTTGTTTGTACTTCATCTGAGAAGTGTTTGTTCATACATGTCCATTTTTGTATTGGTTCTTTAAATTTGAGAGGTTCAATTTTTTTAGTTCTTTATATTCTAGACATCAGTCCTTTGAGGAACAGATGACAAAATATTTCCTACTCTGTGTATTGTTTCTTCACTCTGCTGCTGAATTCTTTAGCTATGCAAAAGCTTTTTGATATGATTAGATCACAGTTGTGGATTCTTTGTAATATTGTTTGTGTAATTAGGGATTTGTTCATAAGGTCTTTGTCCACACTCAAGTCTTAAAAAGTTCTACCTATTTTATCATTCAGCAGATTTAGTGTTTCAGATTTACTATTAAGATCTTACCTCCATTTCAATTTCAGTTTAGTGCATGGTGAAAGGCATGCATCTAGTTTTAACCTTTGGCATGTGGAAAGCAAATTTTTTCATCACTGTGTATTAAGGAGACTATCTTTCTTCCAGGGAAGGTGTTTAGCCCTTTGTCAAAGATAAGGGCACTGATTATATTTGGAATTATTTCTGCATATTACAATCTGTTCCACTGATACTCAGGTCTGGTGTATTTTTGTTTGTTTGTTTTGGGTTTTTTTTTTTTGCCAGTATCATGCATTTTTGAAAATCACAGTAACAATAACGTTAGAGTATAATTTCAAGTGAGAGACAGAGGTGCCCTTTGCCTTGACTGTTAGTGCTGTCTGTTTTACTGTTGTTATTCTAGGTCTATTTCAGTTTCAAATGACTTTTAAGATTGTTTTCTCTACTCCGATGAGACACGCTATTGATATCTTTTCAGGGTTGCATTAAATCTGTACAACAATTTTGGAAGTATGGCCATTTTAGCTACATTTGTTCTTCCTACCCTAGATCAAAAGATATCTTTCCATCTTCTGATATCCTTTTCATTTTCTTTTTCAGAGTACTGTAGTTTTCAATGCAAAGTTATCATACTTCCTTTGTTAGACTGAGTCCTAAAAATTTCATTTTTAAAAATGCTATTGTGAAAGGCGTGATTCCCCAATTTTTTCCTCAGTGAGTTTGTATGCTACAGGGAACAAAATGCTCAAACAATTTCTGTACAATTTCAAAGATCGACCGTCCCTGTCCAACAGTATCATAAGCTGACATCCTGATGATTTGTCAATGGCAGCTTTTATATCCAGGTTGGTAAATCATCTGATGTCCTAAACAAATATTCTATTTCTGCATTTGTAAAACTTACAAATGATGGCACAATTCAAGAAAAGTTTGTGTTCTGTGAAGAGCTTCTAGTGAGAAGCGAAGGTTTCATATCTGGAAACAAAAAGGCCTGACTTAGAGAGCTGGGTTGGCATCTGTGCTGGTGCTGCTGCTCAGGGGTTGGCAGTAGGACAGCTTTTTCTTATTCTGCAGTAAAACTTTTTTGCATTATCACAATGAACTGCTTTTTCACAGATATATACTGGTGTAAAAAACCTTGAAAATGAAAGCAAAACTATTCTAGTAAGTGCTATGAAATGATGACCAGTATTTAAATTGGGCTGTTCACTGCAAAAATGTTTGAAACCTCTGTGAAAATTGAACAAGGAGCACACAAATCTCTTGCTAAGTAGAGAAATCTGCAGGCTTTGCAAGGGATGAGTGGAGAGCTGAAAATGTGAGGTCAAAGGTGAATTTCGGGGTACTTCATTGTTTTCATTGTAAAGATAAAGAAATTCGAAACAGTGTAATAGGAGGGTAACAATGGTTAATTCACTGCCCCTTGTTATCTTTGAATTAATTACTCAGAATACAGGATATCAACGCTTAATTGTCCAAACATTGTTAGCACAAACACCTCTTGACAAGGTACTCAGAGAAATTGTAGTATATCTGTCTGAAAAGTCATCTATGTAGCTATCATCTGTCTTTCTCTCTATCATCTAATTTATTGCTTTTCTCTTCCTTAATTTCTGCAATGCCCCATCCCAGGTTTTCATTCCTTAAGTAGTTTATCGCCATTTTACAATATCTGTTGAACATTTTGGATCTTATTTACTCTAGGTTCTCACACGAGGGAGACAATACATTGTGTACACATGTGAATATGGTTTATTTCACTTATTAGTATGATCTTCAGTTGCACCCATTTACCATAAAAGTCTCCAGTTCATGGCTGAGTAGTACCCCACCGTGAAAAAAGACCACATCATTTTTATCCATTCCTTGGTGGATGGTCATTTGAGTTATTTCCAAGATCAAGCTATGACAAATTGTGATGCTATAAACAGCTGTGCACGTATATTGCGGTGGTACGTTTCTAATTCTTCTGAGAAGATACACAGAAAGGGAATACCTGGGTCAAATGGTACCTCCCATCCTAGATTTTGAGGAATCTTCACACTGATTTCCACAGTGCTTGCATGAGTTTACACTTGCACTGAGAGTAGAGAAGGGTTAATTTCTCCTCACAGCCCCTCCAGCATTTGTTACTGGTTGATTTCTTCACTATAGCTATTCTTTCCAAATGAGATGGAATCTCAGTACCATTTTAATTTGTATCTTTCAAATGACAAGTGATGTTGACATTTTTTCATATATTTATTGGCTGCTGGTATTTCTTCATCAGAAGTGTGCATTTATCTCAGATGCTCATTTTTGGATTGTGTCTTTAAATTTAGGAGGTCTGTTGCTTTTGAGTGATTTACATATTCTCAGTGGTTATCCTTTGTCTGAGGAACATCCGACAAACATTTTTTCCCAAAGTGTGGATTGTCTCCTCACTCTATTGGTGGTTTCTCTTGTGGTGCAAAAGCTTTTTAATAGGATGAGATCTCAGTTGTTGATTTTTCATAATAGTCACTGTGCAATTGGGGTTTTATTCATAAAGTCTTTGCCTATGCCAGTGTCTTCAGGAGTTTTACCTATTCTATCTTCCAGCAGACTTAATATTTCCATTTTAATATTTTGATTTTTGATCGAATCTGAATTTATTTTAGTGCATGGTGAAAGATATGGGTCCAATTTTAACCTTTGAAATGTGCACAGCCAGTTTTTCCAGCACTGTTTATTAAAGAAATTATTTTTTTCTAGTATATATGTTTGGCACTTTTTTGAAAGATAAGGTCGCTGAATATATCTAGAGTTGTTTTTGTATCTTCTAATCTATTCCATTGATCTTCAGATCTGTTCTTTTGCTAGTACCGTGGTGTTTTTTATTACAGTAGCTTTATTGTATAATTTCAAGTCAGGGCTTTTGATCCCCTCTGCTTTGCCTTTGTTGCCCAGAATTGCCATTGCCCTTCAAGGTCTCTTCTGGTTTCAAGTGAATTTTAAGATTGTTTTCTCCAATTCTGTGAGACATGCTGTTGGAATTTTGATCAGAATTGCATTAACTCTGTACAATCATTTTGAAAGTATGTCCATTTTCACTGTATTGGCTTTTCCTACCCAGGAGCAAGAGATATCTTTCCATTTTCTGACAAGCTCTTCAATCTCCTTTTTAAAAGTTGTGTAGTTTTCAGTGTAGAAGTGTCTTACATCCTTATTTAGATTGATCCGTAGATACTTCATTTTTTGGATGCTGTTGTGACAGGTTTTATTTCCCTAATTTCTTTCTCAGTGACTTTGTTATTTGTGTACAGGAATGCTATTGTTTTCTGAGTGCTGACTGTATCCAGCTATGCTACTGAATTTTCTTATTAAATTTACTAGTTTTTTTAGTGGAGTTTTGGGGATCTTTTATGCACAGTATCATGTCATATGCAAATGATGCTAATTTAACTAATTATTTCCTGTCATTATTCCTTTATTTCTTCTCTTTTGTCTCATTGCTCTGGCTAAATTTTCCACGACTGGGTTGAATAAGAGTAGAAACTGTGGACATCCTTGTCTTGTTCCTGATTTTAAAGTGAAAACTTGCAGCTTTTGTCCATTTAGTAGGGTGTTGTCTGTGGTTTTGCATTTATTTGATTGATAGAAGGACCATTTATTCCAATGCTCTGTAGGGTTCTTTTCATGAATGGGTGCTGGACTTTGTCAAATGCTTTTTCTGCATCAATTGAGATGATCATAGGATTTTGTCCTTGACTATGCTAATATGGAGTACTATATTTATTGATTTATGTATGTTGAACCATCCCTGCATCCCCAGGATGAATCTCACTTGGTCATGCTGCAAAAATACTTGATGATTTGGTGCGTTCTATTCACCCGTGTTTCTGTTTTACTATTGAGATCTGTGATCCATTTTGACTTGAGTTTGTTGCATGGTGATAGACTTGGGTCCAGTTTCAGTCTTTGGCATGCGGCAAGCCAGTTTTTCCAGCACCATTTAATAAAGAGGCTATCTTCAAGTGAACTTGTTTGGCACCTTTGTTAAAGATCAGGTGGCTGAGTGTGTTTGTAGTTGTGGCTGTTTCTTTCAGTCTATTTTATTGATCCTCTGCTCTGTTTTTTAGCCAGCACCAGGATGATATTATTACAGTAGCTTTGTAGTATAATTTCAGGTCAGGGATTGTGAAACCACCTAACTTATCTTTGTTGCCCAGTATTTCTTTTGCTATTCTGGGTCTCCTCTGGTATCAGATGAATTTTAGGAATGTTTTCTCTACATCTGCGAGGTGTGCTAATGGTATTTTAATTGGAAGTGCATTGAATCTGTATAAAAATTTTGGTAGTATGGACATTTTCACAATGTTGTTTCTTCTTATCCATGAGCAGGGAATATTTTTCTATTTACAGAAATCCTCTTGGATCTCTTCTTCAGAGTACTGTAGTTTTCAATGTATAAGTCTTTTACTTCTTTTGTTAGATTGATTCTTAAATATGTCAATGCCTTGGATGTTATTGTGAAAAGTATGGGTTCCTTAATTTCTCTCTCAGTCTGTTTGTTGTTTGTGTTTAGGAATGTTATTGATTTTTGAGTGTTGACTTTGTATGCAGCTACACTGCTGAATGTGTTATTTCAAGGTGTCTTATGGTAGAGTTTTTGGGGTCTTCCATGAAGAATATCATGTCATCTGCAAATAATGATTATTTCATTTCTTCCTTTCCTACCCTTATTCCTTTTATTTCTCTCTCTTGTCTAATTGCTCTGGCTAATGCTTCCAGAACTATGTTGAATAGGAATGGTGACAGTGGACATCCTTGTTTTGTTCCTGATTTTAAAGTGAAGGCTTTAAGATTTTGGCCATTTAGTATGATTTTGGCTGTTGGCTTGTCATAGATGACTTTGATCACATTTAGGTGAAGACCATCTATTCCTATTTTCTGTAAGGTTTTTTTTAAATCATGAATGTGTTGGACTTTATCAAAAGCTTTTCCTGCATCTATTGAGATGATCATGTGATTTTTGTCTTTGGCTCTATTGATATGGTGTATTAATTTTACTGATTTGTGTATATTCAACTATCCCTGCATTCCTGGAATGAATCCCCTTTGGTCATGGTGTATGATTTTCTTGATGATTTGCTGCATTCTATTTGCTAGTATTTTCTTGAGTATCTTTGCATCCATGTTCATTAGGGAGCTTGGTCTGTAGTTCTCTTTCTTGGTTGGGTCTTTCTCTGGTTTTGGTATCGATATAATACTTGACTCCAGAAATGAGTTAGGGAGAATTGCTTCCTTTTCAATTTCATTGAAGAGTTTGAGGAGTGTTGTCATTAAATCTCTGAATTTCTTGTAGAATTCCACTGTGAGTCCATTAGGACCTGGGTCTTTGTTGGTGAGTTTTTAATCACATTTTCAGGCTCCTTAATTGTTATTGGGTTGTTCAGGATTCTTATATCTTCTTTATTCAACTTTGGTAATTTGCACATATCTGGGAATCTATTTGAGTTTTCTGTCCTATAGGAGTAAAGATTTGAAAGTAAGTATTAATCTCTTGAATTTCTATAGGATCTGTAGTGATTTCATCCTTTTCAATCCTTATTGCATAAATTTGAACTTTTCCATTTCATTTTTTGATAAAGTTGCCTAGAGGTTTATCAATTTTATTTATCTTTTAAAGAACTAACTTTTGATTCATTTATTTTTTGTAGTTTTTTCTTCATCTCAATTAAGTTGCATTTATATTTCTGTTTGTAGGCATTTTTTAATTTCTTCTGTGACCAATTGGCTGTTCATGTGGTTTTTATTTAATTTCCATGTGTTTATGAAGATTTGTGATTCCCTTTGTCATTAATTTCCAATTTCATTACACTATAGTCTGATAATATGCATAGGATAATTTCAATTCTTTTGCATTCCGTTATGTAAGGTCTATGAGCTAGAATGTGTTGCATTTTAGAGAATGTGCCGTGTGCTGCTGAGAAGAATGTGTATTCTGATGTTGTGGGTCGGAATACTCTGTAAACATCTACTAAGTCCATTGTTTTCACAGATTTCCTTCAGATCTATTATTTCTTTGCTATTTTTTTGTCTAATTGACCTACCTGTGTTTAGGTCTCCTATTACAATAGTGTTATTAGTTATTAGGTTTTTCATGTCTGTTAAGATTTGTCTTATGTAGCTTGGTACCCCCTTATTTGGTGCATACATGTTTATTATTGTTATCTCTTCCTCTTGCATTTTTCCCCTAACAGATATGTAGTGACTTTCTTTATTGCTTTTGCTTGTTCTCAGTGTGAAGTTTGCATTGTGTGCAAATAGCATAGCTACCCTCGCTTTTGTCTGGATTCCTGTTGCATGTAGAATTGTTTTCCATCCTTTGACTTTGTCTGTGGACTTCCTTTTGAGTAAAACATATTTCCTGGGTACAGCATATTGTTGGGTTTTGTTTCTCAATCCAATCTGCCAGTCTGTTTCTTTCAATTGGTAAATTGAGGCCATTTTCATTAATGTTTATAATTTTTATGTGTTTGTTTATCTTTGTCATGTTATTTACTTGTTGGTTTCCTACTTTTTCTATCTGTTTAATTGCTTGCTCTGCCTGAGGGTTTTTTCTATTGTTGTTCTTGAAATTGTGGTCATTTTTGTCTCTGTCTAGAATATCTTTTAGTACTCTTTATATGGTTAATTTTGCACTCATGAAGTTCTTTGGTTGTTCTTTATTATGGAAATACTTTGTTTCTCCATTCAATTCAAAGGATAGTTTTGTAGGATATATCAGTCTGGGTTGGAAGCTGTTTTGTCCCAGGACCTGTAATACTTCACTCAAGATTTTTTCAACTGGATTGTTTGTGTTGAGAAACCTGCTGTGATTCTGATGTGCTTTCCTATATAGGTGATATGTTTCTTTTCTCTAGCAGCTTTTAATATTCAGTTATTTTGCTGGATATCTTGGATCTTGATTATTATATGTCTGTGTGTAGTTTTATTTTGCTTATTACTGGTTGGAGTTCTATATGCCTCACTTAATTGTATGTCAGATTCTGTTTCCATGCTTAGGAAAGTTTATGCTATTACTTCTGCAAATTTCCTTTTATGTAAGCTGTTTCATTGACATCTATTAGCCTTACATTATATCTCTTTGCCTCATCTTGCAGCTGTTTAATTGATTATTCCTGCTTCCTTGTTAATTTTAAGAGATCCTTCCTTTTGCAATCACTAGCTGCCATGGTGTCTACAAGATCTGAAATTTTATCTTTGGCCTCATTCAACTAGCTTTGCCAGCTTTCAGGGGAAGTTTTGATTCCCTGGATATCCCTTTGAATCTGCATCATGCATTCTATTTCTTTCCTATGTTTTTCATTTAACATTTCCATCAGTTTCCTATGCTCATCTATTTTTTATAGTCTTCTTTAGATGTGCTGAGCCATTCTCTCATTATTATTGTCACTTCCCTTTTTATCTGAGAGATTATTTCTGATATGATTTCTTCTATGGCCTGATAGAGTTGTTTCTTTACTTCCATTGCAATCATTTCAGTAATTTCAGGTGTGTGACTACCAGGTTCTCCTGTGTCATTGTCTCCTGGACTTGCTCTGAGTGGCATGGGATTCGGAAAATGCATTTTGGTCCTTTGTCTTGTCGTTTTTGATACCAGAGGCAGAGCACCCAGTCTCACTCTTCCCTGACACCTCACCAAATGTGACTAGTGTCCCTAGTTGTCCTGGTGGTCAGACTTGCCCCTTAGTGACCCCCAAGATGGATTGCTCAGTCTGGGGTTACCAGGCAGTTGGTGGAGTCTCTCTAGTTCTCCCAGGTCTCAGATGAGATTTGTAATGCTAGCATATTGCAGATGGCCTGATACTGTGTCCCCAGGAAGCTCAAGGCATGCTCACAACCCAGGCACTCACCGCTCTGGCAGTGTGATCACAGACCACTTGGTCTTGTGTCCCCAGGCAGCTCAACGTGTGTGCAAAACATAGATGCAAACCATGGTTTCATCAGTTTGTGGGCTGCCTGATCCAATATCCCAGGCAGCTCATGGCAGGTGCAATGTGGGCCCAGACGAAAACCCCCAGTGTTAGTGGTTCATGAGCCTTCTGGACCTGTTTCTCCAGGCAGCTCAGGGTACACAGAGGGCTCAAGTGCAGTAATGCCAGCTGGATCTTGAGTTGCTTGCTCTACTACCCCTGGGAAATTTATGTGGTGAACCTGACTCTCCTGGCATTCAGCCATGAACTGCAATGTCAGCAGGTGCTGGGCTGCCTGACCCAGTGTTCCCAGGCAGCTCAGGGCACAAGCAGGACCCAGATGTGGGGTGCACTGGTGGCATGATCATGGATCCCCTCGTCTTGTGTCCCTATGGAGCTCTTCCTTGATGTTTGTGAACAGGGTTTTTTTATATCAGTTGTACTATCTCCTGCTTTTTCATCGACTCCTATCAATCTTAAGTTATTTTTCTTTGCCTCATGTAGCAGCTCCTGGATTGATTTCTCGTGGTCCGTTGCTATTTTTAAGAAATCTTTCTTTTCATGATTTCCAACCACAAGCCTGTCTTCTATATCTGAGAGCCTGTCCTCACATGGGCTTAATTTATGGTGGATACTTTCAGTGACATTTTTATTCTCCTGGATATCTGCTTGGATCTACTTTATGGACCATTTCTTTCCTAAGCTGAGCATTCTTGGCTTCTGTAATTTTCTTAAGCATCTCTATTTTTTGGCTTTTACCTTCTATAGACTCATAAGCATGGTTTTAATTATGGACACTACATCTGCAGTTATTTGAGAAATTATTTCTGATTTGAATTTTTTCTAGAGCCTCATTCAATTGTTTTGTTACCACTTCAGAGAGGCCAGGTGGTAGTTTTTGCTTTATTCCACCTCGTTGCCCCTGGGTTTACCTTTGGTGAAGTAGGGTTTCATCTTTTTCAGTGTCTTCTCATTTTCTTTTCTTTTGTTAGTTTAATTCTTGGAGTTTTGCTTGTAAATTGCCTGTGGTGAGCTGCTTTATTGCTAGTATTCAGAAACCTTAGGCAGTGACTACTTCTCTTAGGTGTCTTTCATGTTTGGCTGGTTTTGAGGTTTTGAGTCAGTTGCAGGATCTTACCACTTCAATTTGTTGGGAATGAGAAGCTGCTACCTGCTTGGCCCAGCCCCTGGTTCTTTGGCACCATGCCACAGTATTTTCTGTGACACTTAGTCAGTATCAGACTTGGAATACCAGGAAGAACAGATGTTTCAGACAATTATGTCCTTTTTAGTGGTACCATCAATATTGACAATAGCATCAAACACAGCCTAGAAAATGGCAAACTGAGCTAAGCATTAAGTTACCACTTTTAATTTTCTGAACTAGAGTTGTGGTTATATAACAAAATCTAAAGCAAACTAGAAATTATATGCAATATACAAGTCCTTACTATGTCAATGTTGCCCTCAGGGGTTAAAATTTAAAATGCGTTAGGGAGAAAATGGAGAAGTGGAAGAAGAGGAAGAGATTAGAAGCAAGGCTTAAGGACAAAGGGCAATCATGCTAACCTTGGGAAGCTGCTGAAGAGTGGAAGGAAAAAGAGATGGAAGAGATAAAAGGAATTGCAGAACAGAACCACAAAGAGGCTAAACACCACATTCTCACTCATATAAAAACAAGGTTAAACAGTACAGAAAAAAACAAAAAATCAAAAATCAAAAAACAAGAACAAAGTCATCACCCCCCCTTCCACCACCACCACCACCACCACCACCACAACAACAAAAATAAATGAGAGGGAAAACACAAGTCTACTTCCAGGTATGTCTCAGCTGTCATTGGTAGACAATGTGTGGAGACAGAGCCTGGATTCATCTTGATCTATTCCCACAAACCAGTGTAGTCTTTTGGTGCAGTAGTGGATAATCTCAGCAAGCCTGTACCTTTTGGCTGAGACCAGACTTATTCAGCCTGCAGCTGTCAGCACACCTTTTGAGAGTCTGAGCTCCTCTGGGATCCACTAGAGGGAGCCAGCAGCCACTTTGAGTTCTGAGCGGAGTCAGCCCCTCTCCCAAGTTTTTTCCTTGCTGGTGTCTTGTGTGGGAGGACTGAGTTCTTAACACTTCCTGTCAGCTAGTGCAGTCTTTCATGTTCAGTCCTCCCCTCAACTTCTGCATCGCTCTGTGGAGACTTCTGGGGTCACCAGTTGTCGCTGTGTGTCCACAAATTTGAATTGCTCGTCTCACACCGTCTCAGGGACAAGGTGCCCCTGGCTACCTCTGTTTCACTGAAATTTCTCTCTTCACTCTCTCTGTGGGGGGCAATTCTCACCTCAGTTCTTTCCTGGGTCAAGGGCACCCACTGCCCTCCTTGTTTTCTCCATGTTGCTGTATTCCAACACTCTCTGCTGCTTACCACTGAGCCATCTTGCTGCCACCCACACAGCAACTTTTTAAATCACGTCTTGTATTTTCCAAGTTGGGAAGCAAACAGAAACTATCAGAAGACAAACCCCAAAACCTAAGACATATGCAGCAGCTTGGGACAGTGAGTGCTCCTGCACCTGCAAGGGTACTTTGAAGAAAACAGAAGGGTAAGTGCTGCTGAAGACTGGAAGATCTGGAAGATCCAGAACTAGTGCAAAGACCAGCCTGTTGGTACAACATTTTCTTAACCTGAGCCAGTTGTGAAGCCCAGGAGAAAACTGAAGCTACTTTCTTGAAATTCTCTATATCCTCTCAATTCAAGTAAGGAGACTGCTTCCAAGGCAAGCAGAATCATTGGGAAAACCATGTTGCAAAAGAAAATAGTAAAATGTTTTCAACTGCTGCTTGAGCTTAAGAGTAAGAGAGAACATCAAAACTTGAAAATTCCCTGGAAGAACTCATGATTAAAATTGTATAGTATTTTATTCTCTCTTTTTCAATACAATATATGATAGGGAAGTAACTTTTGAATGTCTTGATAAACTTGAAAATTTGTCCAGGAAAAGGAGGAGAATTTTGTGAGATGCGGTCTATCTGATTATATTTTCAAGATGAGATTTATTCTTTTTTCCTTTAGATAAGTTCAGGATTACATGAAAGACAAAGAAGCCTGCCATCCATTGCTTAGTGAACATTTGATGGAGCTTTCAATTTCATGTGCTCCCATGTTTAACAAGTCTCAAGGACAAGGAAATAATCATCCCCTTTCAACTGAAAATATTTTCACGCTTATCTCAAATTTATTCCTGATTTGTGTTCTGTTACAGAAAAACACAGAAAAAGGAATTTCAGTTTTCACATTGAACAGAAAATTTGCATTCCTTTAACTTACTATATTTCTTCTTTGTATATTAAGATCTACATAGCGATTTTAAAAAAACAGAAACACATGTAAGTAAGTTTTGTGAATGCTAAGCTGACATAGAGGGTGGATTTGTGTTTTCTCTCAGAAAGGAATGTCTCTGTTCACAGAGTTGTCTTATAGGATATATCCTTGCATCGTGAATGTCACATCTGCTGGTTCTGAACCAAATGATTCAACCAACGGTAGATCAAAAATATTTTGAAAAAAGTTACACAAGTACTAACAATTTACTTTTTTGTTATGATTCCCCCAGTGATACAGTATAACAACCATTTGCAAAGCATTTATATTATGATAGATATTATAAGTAATCTGGAGATGACCTGAAGTATGTAAGAAACACAGGTTGTATATTCACATCATACCATTTTGTGTAAGGGAATTGAACAACTGAAACATTTGACATACCGAGAGTGTCCTTGTAAAATGCCCCATGGGTACTGAGGGATACATATATACCCATATCTGATACAAGTACATATATATGTTCATCTATGGAGTTTTTAGCTTTCTAGTCAACATTGTTATAAAGTTTTCATGTGGTAAATGTATTCAGTTAAAGCCAATTTTTGGTTCAAAAAATGTGCTATACTTGCAGAAAATAATTCTGAAAATTCAAGTCCCATTTTGACTCAAACCAGTGACTCAGCAAAATCTTTTCTATTTTTTAAATATGTACTGAAAGAAAAAATGAAATGAAATGCAAGAAAATATGTTGCTTTAAATCAGTTGGTTTTTGAATGAAAGTTGCTAAAATTCATTTTTAATTAGGAAGGGTAAACATTTGGAGATGTCGTATATGAAAGTTCATTTACATTATCTAGCAGCTTGCATAGTTGAAAGTTGTGCAAGTTAGAGTTGCACAAACTCTTAGAGTTCTTACATTAAAAATTAAATAAAGTTTTTTTTTTTTAAAAAAGCTATCATTTCTTGAATTACTACTACCCATCAATGTTGCTATCTTTGTGCAAAGAAGAAAGTAAACAGAAAATGTCAGGCTAATAAATAGGCTAAAGTAAACCTTAGAAAAGTATTACTTTCCACTCAAGTAGGCATTAAAATTATGATTATAGGTTAATTACCAGACTGGTGTAATAGTCAGTAAGGTAAAATAAGCTTTTTGCCATGTGATATGTCACATTTCCCAGATGTGGCCACAATATCTCCCATTACATTTTCTATTCTTGCAAAACTAAATTGTGTATTATTTTGTGTTTTTGAGACAGGGACTCTGTTGCTTGGTGTTATGGTTGATTCATTGCATCAACTTGGGGAGTCTAGAGGTTTAGCTGAGTGACTCAGGAGGAAGCCAGGGTGCTTACTTTGTACACATCCTGAGCCTATGGAAGAGGAGGCATGGAGATTGTGTGAGAGGTACATGCCCCCTAGGTGGGGGTAGGCTGTTTACAATGTAAGGGAAGAGAAAAGGCTGCTGCCGCCATTCCTCCCTTTTGCTCTTGTGGTTTTTGCTGTGTTCTGCTGCCATGAACAGTTTGCCCTCTGCCATGTGCCACTCTGTCTCTGAACCAGCCAAGTATGGACTTAAACCTCCACAAACTGTAAGCTAAATAAACCTTTCCTTTCTTCATTTTGGGTGTTGGGTATTTTGTCTCAGCAACGAGAGAAAAGTAACCAAGATGCTTGGGCTTCCTCAAATTCATGGTGACCCTTCCTCAGCCTGCAAAACTGCTGGGATTGTACTTTGCTCTGCTCCAAAATCAGTTTGACACACTCCTCAGTAAGAGGTTGTGTTTACTTCTCCTCTTCTAGTACCACTTTGTAACAATATTAACAGAAGTGATTTTTTTGCAGCTAGATTATCACATTCAATATTTACTTTGCCTGATTTTCTTAGAACATATTCTTTTAAACCCATAACCAGGTCTCGAGGAAGTTCTAGCTGTCAGGGAAGGAACTTACATGGAAAGAAATAAGGGTCCAAGACCCCCTCATTGATCAAGTGTAGCTATCTTTCAGTGTCTAATCCCCAGTTAGTCCTGTCTCTTTTGCATATTTGTAAGAAAAAAAGAGTTATTATATTCAGCTATTAAAGTTTGGGCGCAGTTTGCTTCACAGAAGTAAGTGGAGCGTATCTTATTACTGGAATTGGAATATCATCATGAAAAAGCTCGATGACATAGCATCAGCTTTGGGGCCATGATGATAATGCCCCAAATATTTACAGTACAGTATTATCAGCACAATCCTGAGGTGACTTTGAGAGAGTGCTTGCCATGTGGTCTTAAAGGAAGGGAACAAATATATTACAGGAAGCCGAAGGTAGAGGTTCCCTTGTTGTGGAATGATGAAGTTTGGCAACAATTTAAGGCAGAATACATGAAATGCGCTTAATGTGGACAAAAAATTGAGAGCGGGACAGAATACTGGAGTGCTAAGCTGTGCCTTCTAGGCCTCCGTAGGAAAGCGCAAAGGCAGACAGACACGTTTTTAAAAAAACTGTTACAGTTTTGAGCAAACTTTAAATTTCAATGAAATTTAAATAAACTAAGAATTAATGGGATTGGAATGAAATGAGAAAACTGTTTCTCATCTCCATATTCACCAGACGGCAAACTATTCTAAAATGAAGAAATGGCTTCCAGATACACGCTGTGATTAGACCTGTGAGATCCACGAAGATCTCAGAAATATGTAAAAAGCTTCAGGGGCTCTTACAAAGAGTTCCTCCACAAACTCCAAGATCGCAACTTTTAAAATCTTATACCCAGTTCCCCGTGGGAATTTACAGTAGACTAGAAAGGGGCTGGGGGTATAGCTCAGTGGCATAAGCGCTTGCCTGGCAAGTGCAAGGTCCTGAGTTCGATCCCTGGTACCGGAAAAAAAAAAAAAAAACTAGAAAACAGAGAAGAGTTTAACAAAGTATTGTGTAATATAAAATGGTACACTACAACCTTGAAAGTTCTGAAGAAATTGCAAAAGCTTCTACAGAAAATGTCAGAAATAGTCCATAATAAAATGTTACCATAGACTCATAGAAGCCTGTGGCCAAGAAATGGCCAGAGAAAAATAAAAACACAGATTTTTTTTACAGAAGAGAAAGAATGACATAGAAAGCATAATCAGAAGTCCAGAGTTAGAGAAAAAAGTTACCAAGAACAATTCCAAAGGCTATATCTGAGCCCAATTCAAAGGATTCACAGCATGTGTCTTTCTTCATTACACATTTTTATGCTGTGCTAGCCACTACAGTCTTCAAATTTCCTGCTTTTTAAGTAATTGTGCCCAGAATAGTTGTCTTATTCCTGTTGCATTTCCTACAAGTTTAGTTGTGTGGTGGATAAATAACTATTCCTTTTAGTTCTGTTCTTCAAATCAAGAAACATGATATTTAAGAAGCTATATTTTAGTCATTCTTGCGTGGACTTAGTTAGATGATGTATTCTAAATTTCAAACTCATGTTATGGGATGGGCACTGAGAAAAAATATAGTACATTTTACACATAGCATAGAATTAAATTCTTGTGGTGAAAGGACAATCTGTGGCATTGTATTTGCTGAAAAGTCTTGGCCATATTCTCTTCCACCCCACATATTTTTTGCTGCAAGTTGTTTGATTTTCTTCCACAGAATCCTTGGTTTCATGTTACTTATACTTGGATTTGCATAGAGCATTTACTGTGGTCAAACTGAGACCTTGTGGCTTCTGAACCTGCTACTCATTTGGGATATGGGGTTAGCCTTTGGTATAAGCCAAAAGGAAAACCACACCAATCATAGAAAGGCCATTACTGAAAGGAACTGATCCTCCAGCCCTGCTTGAGTTATCCCAGCATGCACCACTGGAAGCAAAGAACTATCCCTGCCAAACCTCATATTTCAGGATAGGGACAAAAATAAAGGATTATTTCAAATTATTTCAAATTAGGGAATATCAGCTATATAGATGAGTGGTTGGCATTTTCTCACCTGAAAATTATTTCACCATTCACCTATAATGGAAAAGAGTAGAAAAACTAAGTACTAAATAAAATTCTGTAATTATAAGATTGCATTCCTAGTACTTTGAATGACATAACTGCTGTTAAAGTTAAATCTTTCCACATCTTCAACACCTTGTATATGATATATATTTATTGTAGATATAGTGTGTATGTCCATGTATTGAATGAAAATAAAAGAGTGGATTTCACTTAAAACTATTAAAATATTATTTTCAGTATGTGTAACGGCTTTGAGAAAAATACTGAGCCAGTTTCTCAAAATAGTTCTGCACCTGTGCATTCACTGATATAAGAAGGTAGCTCAACTATAATCAACCAATTACCTGGTTTATATTTGGAATAATGAAGTTATCTAATAGTTATCATCTACTGCCTGACAAGGGCTGCATGTCAAATACATTGAAGAGCTTTTCAATAAAATGACATGAAACGGAAGCATAAGTCAACCCATAGTTTGGAGAATTCCTGAACCTAAAAGCCATGTTCTGTAGTTCCACAGATTTTTCTCTGAAATAGTAAAAATGACAGTTAATCTATGGAATTTGGTATTGTACCAAAACATACAATAACAAAACATAAACAGTAAAACATATTTTCAAAATTATACTAACTCAGTAAGGAGACCAACTGGTATTATTGTGTGGCCCTATATATTCAATTTCATGCAGTAATTTAATTTAATTTTATGAGTGCCATCTGCTAAACCTTTCTCAGTGTTGATTTTTTGCCAAATTTAAAGGCAATTCTTTGCAAATCCACTGTTTCTTATAAAATTATGAAAGCCAAAAAGAAAAAGAACATTAAGAGCTCTCTGTAAGAATCTGATTTTTAAAAAATGGAAACTCAGATTTAGTAATGTTAGTAAAATCACACAACATTTACAAATCTCTTGGAGAAACAGGGAGAAAACACCTTCGGTTATCTATCATTTCATCTTTCAGTAATAATTTATATGCAGAAAAGAATACATCAATACCATCTCACTAACAAAGCTATTTCAGGAATAATAGTCAACTAGTAAAACATTAGCTACGTTATTAAAAAAGGATATTTGCTTAAAATGAAGAATTTCACATTACATATGTGCTTATTACAAAATGCTTAAAATTTAGAAAATGCTTGCCTATTACTTCAGTTAAAAGTAATTTAAAATTTGCCTTTTTATATTGGTCACTTTCCTATTGCTGGAACAAACTTTCGGATCCCTGCAATTTAAAGGATGAGAAGTGGCTCAGAGTTTTCAGATGCTTTAGTTCATGGCTGATTGGCCCAAAGACAGAAATGGCATCGCAAAGGGGAGAGGAAATCTGCTCACTTTGTGGTATGCAAGAGGCAGTGAGAAAAGTAAGGAGTAGAGGACAGGAATACACCTTTCAAAGTCATGCCTGCAGTGACCTACCTCAATCAGTCTCTATATCCTAACAGTACATTTACTTACTGATTTAACAGTGGATGAACTGACTGATGAGTACATTGGTACTCGGAGATGGTCACCTTCCAAACACATGAAGTGTTGGAGGGATATTTATATCCAACCCATAATATTCTACTTCTGGCTTGCAAAAAATTTGCATCTATCTCATTATGCAAAATGCCATTTGTCCATCTCTGAATTTCCAATGTCACATCATCACAGTTGCAGCATTGTAGAAAATCCCAGATCTCTTCTGAGACTCAAGGCAAACTCTTAGATATGAGCATATGTAAAAATTAAAATGAAAGTTAAGTGCGTCAAACATCAGTGACACAAAACAAATATGCCCATTCCAAAAGGCAGTAATGGGGAAAAGAAAACAAAACATTCAAGACCAAAACCAAACAGGGCAAACATTAGCCCGATGTCAGGTTTTGGTGAGATGTAAGCTCAGATAGCTTAGGCAGCCCCTAAGCTAACTTGCAAGCTGTAGTCCAAATAGCCTATCTCCACTCACTGCATGAAATTTTTCTCAGGAAATATTCCACATTCCTTAAATCCCAAATTCCTAAGGTCTCCACTGCACATTTAATTTCACATTCCAAACTTCTTGCAATGAAGTTCCAGGAAAATGTTGCCTGGCCTCCCAAGATTTGCACTGAAATCTAGGTGGAAACTTTTGTGGCGCCCTAAGTCTCAGACCCACCCTGAATATCAGCAAGAGGAGCATAATGTCATTGAGCAATGGCCTGTCCTGTTAAAAAATGGTTGTAGTATCTCTGAGTGGCTGGATGGCTCACCTCAGAGAAACATGTCCCTAGGTAAGTTTAAATGGGAGAGGTACCCTGAATCTCTCTTCTCAAGGCAGTTTTTCAAAAGGACAGGCCCGTTTACACCCTTAAGCTTGTGGTGCCTGGGGTCTGGCCATTTCTACTGCCTTGATGCAAACTATTTGATTTATTATTAATGCCAATATTTTTAAAAACCATTCATTCCTTAGTTTCCAATTTACAAGGTACTTCTTCTTTTGATCCCAAGTCTCATTGTAGACCTGGCCAAAACATCCTGCACTACTTACAATATAACCTGAATATTGCGCTGTCTTGTTATTTGCTTCATCATATTACTTAGTCCATCACTTTTAAATATAGCCTCACACAAAGTCTACGGACATGGATAAAAGTAGATAAATTCTTTGCAGAATAAAATACACATAGTCTTTAGTCCATTTTTCTAATATAGTCCTCATTCCCTCCTGGAATCTAGCCAACCAGGCCTTTATTGCACACATTTTCAGCATTCTGGTTTTCTGCACTTTGACCTTTATTGCTCACCAAGCTCTGGTTACAACATTCTAGTGCTTCTCTAGCCTGCATTTCTGAACTTTTCCAAACTCCTCCTATAAATCAGTTCCAAATTATTTTGAACTATGGGGTCAGGAATAGTCACAGAAATACCCCACTCCTGGTACTAATTTTCTGTATTACTGGGACAATCTTCTTAACATTCACTACTTGAAGGAGAAAAGGCTTATTTTGGCTCAGGGTTTGCAGAGGATTGAGTCCATGATTAGTTGATGTCAAGGCAGAAGTGGCATGGCTGAAGGTCACAGTGGAAGAAAATTTTCACCTTATGATAGCCAGGAAGCAGAGAAAGAGAGGAGGATCCAAGTGGAAGAATACACATTCCGGGTCATGTCCTCAGTGACCACTCTCTCATCAGTGCATTCAGCCATGAATTCATCACAGGTTAATCCTCTGATGAGCATAGAACCTTCATGAGCCAGTCACCTTCCAGAAAAGCCCACTGATGAGTATGTGAACATTTTGTAGAACTTTTCCGAGCTAGATCACAACACTTTCTAATAATTTTATTAGAGTTTTAATGTACTTTATATTTAATTTTCAAGTTTTGCCTTTGCCTTTCTCTTCATCACAAATTTTTGACGTAGGTTACTATAGTACGAATTTCAATTTAAATACTTTGAGATTTAGTTGTTTTACTCATAATTTTATGTGCAAGGGAATAAAACTTGGGCCTCTTGGATACTAAGCATGTGTTATACCACTGAATTATAACCCTTGCTATATATGATTTTTAAAAATTCCTGGCAAACTAATTCACATAGTATTTTGATAAGGCAAACAAAAATCATGAAGATTTTAATTTGTGTGATGCATAAAATGTGCTCTTATTTAATATTATATGATAAACATGGAAAAGAAGTATTTGTTATTTTTAAAAATAATTTTCCTCCCATATGGACATCTTTCAGGTATATCTGATTTTCTGACAAAAATATCAATGTTAGACCTAAATATGAGGAGTTAAAAATAGAGATGAAATTGTAGATAGGAAGAAAGGTTATACAGGGTTTATAAATTATTTCTCTACACAATACTATCATGGTAAACTTTCATATATTAATGGATCACTGTCTTGGTTACCTTTTCCTTGTTGCTCAGACAAAATACCCAACGCCCAAAATGAAGGAAGGAAAGGTTTATTTAGCTTACAGTTTTTGGAGGTTTCGGTCCATACTTGGCTGGTTCTGAGGCAGAGTGGCACATGGCAGAGGGCAACTGTTCATGGCAGCAGTACACAGAAAGAACAACAAGAGCAAAGGGGAGGAATGGCAGGAGGAATGGCAGCCAGCAGCCTCCTTCTCTGCCTTACATATACAAACTAACTGCCCTAGGGTGGATATAGCTCTCACATCCATAATCCCAGCAAAATATTCACCCTAGAGTGGGTATAGCTCTTACACCCATAATCCCAGCATTGTATCATGGATCAGCCATAAACTCTAAAAGCCATCCCGTAACTGCATGAGGATTTGGGGAGGACATGGAGACACAAACCATAACAATCACAAACATTACAAACTTTAACATAGAAACATAGTTTATTTGACAAGCAGCAGGGACACACACTTTCTATAGGGTAGTTTGTAATTATGTTTAACATTAAAAAAAGAATTAACTTCATATATTTAAAAGTTAAAAACATAGTGAATTAACAGATTTAACTTGGGTTGGTAGCTTTGTATTGTTAAGGAATTATTACGGTGTCTTGATGTGATTTTTGCTCCTATAAGTACTGAAGACTGGATACTTAGAAAGAAGTTATTTGACCACTAGTTTTCAAGCTTGAAAGTCCAAGATTAGACAAGTCTTTCTTTACTGCCTCTGTGAGGGTTTAAGATACCACACAATGGTGGGTAAGTGTGCAGAAAATCACATTGAGAGATAAAAAGCCAGAGGAATTCGATGCTAGAGTCAGTGTTCTTATAACCTACTCTTTCAGAAACTGTTCAGGACTCACACCTAATAAATCTTTTCCAAGGGTGGTCTCCTTGGTGACCTAAACACCTCTCATTAAGCCTTACCTCTCACAGATTTTACCATTTCTAAATATCACAACTCTCTGTACTACATTTCCAGCAGATAAGCCATAGGGAATTATATTCAAACAGCATCCAAAGCATGGCAGATGGTTAGAACAAATTTCTAATCAAAAGACAGCCTTTGGAGAACTGTGGTATAGCCCTCCAGTCACGTTGGCACATAACCAAAATTTACATACATAGGCTAGTAATGTGAAGTATAAAACATGATGTGTATTTCGTTTGGTTACATTATTACAAGCAGTGTTGAAGCAGCACACCTAAAATATACAGGAAAGCATCAATAGCATTCTTTGTCACTGTTCAAAGTGCCATAGAAAGTATCAATAGCCTTCTTTGTCACTGTTCAAAGTGTCATAGATTGCTTAAAAACACCCAGCAATAAACCGCATTGAATTTGTGTGCCCAAGTATTGAACGGGGGTTTTTTAGAACTAAGGGCAATGCTATGCTATCTTTCATCCTGGGCACTTAAAACAGATTATCCTTGGTCCTGTAATAATCTTGCAAGGTAAATATTATCATCAAAACCATTTTATGGTACAGACACTAAATGTGGGGAAATATGTTCAAAATCAGTTTGTCAAAGCCTAGAAGCCTTCTCACTTCTGTTCTGATTCCAAAATCTCATAAATTTCTTGCAGTCTATATCTTCCACACATTGATGATGATAAGGAAGAGGGGATGACAGTTACAATTTTTAAAATTCTCAGTGTTAACTACCATTCCTAGTGATTGAGCCCTTCTTCTTACCTTACGATATCCCCTTAAATCTCTTTGTAATAACACAGGATTGAAGGGATTTTTATTAAATCCTCTGTTATTATAGAGGAAAACACTGAGAACTGGACCAGTTAAGTAACTTGTCCCAAATAATGCAGCTTATAAATCTCCTAGTTGGAATGTAAGCCATGGCTACATGAAGGCACCGTTCAGGTCTCCAAGCTTCACACAGTGCGGATTTCAAACTGAGGCTTGAAGAATGAGAAAGGAAAGCCAGAAAATAAGATGGGATCATCTTTTAAAATCGCTCTCATTTCTTTGAAAAGATTCAGTCAGAGCAGGACGTCAAATAGATTTCATTTTCATTCATTGGTTTCTTCAAAGCATGTGTACACTGCTTATTTTTAAGGAAGGCATTCAGGGATTTAGTTTCAGTTTTTTCAAGAAAGTAATCATAAATAGTAAAACGAAGAGAGAGAGAGAGAGAGAGAGAGAGAGGGAGGGAGAGAGCTTAAAATGTGGAGCTTGTTAGGAGGTAGCCCTAGAAGTAATTATTTTCTTTCAATGTGTAAACCACTAAAACAATTTCTACCTCACTTTTAATGAATATCTTTAACATTTGAAATGTCTACAGGGGGCCACAAGAGATAGACAACAATGTGTGAAAGGAACTACAAAAGAAAGCAAATTGTAGCACTGTTGCCATGTCATCATTAGAAAGAAAGTGTACACGTACTAGTCCAGGTACTGTAGAATTCATGGTCTATAGTATTGGAACAAAATATGAAATAGCAGAACACTAACATTATGTAGAATGAATGAATATAAATATTTGTAACCTGGATCCTTTAATTCTAATTCTTTTTTTCTGATACTGGGGATTGACCCCAAAGACTTCTCAATGAGCTATATCCTAAAAATGTTTATGTAGGTACAGCAGGAGGTGTTGACAATCACCTCTCAGTAAAGTGCTCCCAATTTGATTAAAAGGAACTCACAATTCTGTTGTCTAAAACAATCTTCCTGAGGGCAGTGATAGCTGTCTCCTGGGCTACCAAGACAACGGCAGTAGAGGAAGCGGAGGATACGTCTCTATTTTCAGGGACACATTTCTATTTTTCATGAGCACTGACTCTTCAATATGGTGCCGAGGGCATGAGCTAGTCATCATTCCTCCTGGCATGTCTCCAGTAAGCTTTAGGTGGTATTCCAATAGTGCATTTCATTCCAGGGGTAATATATAGGGGACCTTTAGCATCCTCAATGTGCAGGATCCCACCTCTACAAGATTTTGAAGGGTGATGTTTACCATCCCATATTTAGGTCATCCCCAAACTGCAACAGAGAAAAGCAGAAGCCCTGGGTACATATAGCAGCCCTTCTCCTGCTTGATTGCTGAGTGGTCTCTTCATGAGTTGGAAGTACTGGTGCCTGTTGGCCAAGTCTCACTGAAGATACAGTCAGCTTTTTGTCGATAAGTCTATTCACCTGCAGGTGACGAGGCACATGGGATACCCACTGTACTCCGTGAGGGTGCACCCATTGTCATGCTGCTTGTTCAGGGAGGATGCTTAGAATACAATTCCATCGGATATCCAAAAACATGGCACAAATTTCTTGCAAAGCTGGGTATGGCTGCCCAGTAGAATTGACATATTTGTGCATCGTACCTCAAAGCTGTTGCCTTTTTCCTTAAATACGGAATCCTTTATCTGTTCAACTGTTCAGTTGACATTCGCTTTACAAATGTGTATGCTATTGGCAGTAGCCCATAATTTGATAAAAATGCAATAAGATATGGTGCTGTGGTGGCCTGTGTGACATCACCACTGCATATAATTTGCTTCATGGGGCAGAATGATGGTTAGACTCAGTCAAAGATGTTTTTTCACTGGTTGCACAGCAGCTGCAGCCCAGTGGACCTTGTCTGCTTGGTATTTCACAAAGCTGTCTGACCATGCCTTACTGTCAGTAGGTATGTTTCTGAGTCTTTGGCACCAAGTGACATGAGGAGGAAGAGTCAAATCTTCCCCTAACTTTCCTTAGCGCCTGTTGATAAGCTGGTCACTTGTTCATGTAGCCTACTGGTTCCTTGAAGTCTTGGCTGGGCTGATTATGGAATGTATTATTTCCCTTTGACAGTTGAGCTCTGCTAATCTGTCCAATTTCATTGATGGGGTTTCTAAGGGCCTAAGTTAGAATGAACAGTGTTGGTTGCAATATCACGTGACACATTGCCCATAAGATCCTCAGATTTCACCAATGCCCAAGAGTTAACAAAGTGCTGCCTTGTAAAAGAGATACATGTGTTTCTACCTCCCCCATGGGAATCTGTGTGTTCAAAATCTGACTTATATATAGCTGTGTGTAACCAGTGGCAAGTTTGTGTTGCCACAGATCTCAATCAGCACGCATATAGGTTACAGATATGCAATTCCACTGGACTCACCGGCATTAAAGGTTTCAAGGGAAGTTCCTGGGCCATGGCTTGGTGAATACCGAGGTCTGCTGCTGTAAATGGCCTCTGTTCAGAGGTGGTGGCTTTGGCTGTCAGTTTGACTAAGAAAGTTAATAGAACAGTCAGGTGATAATACATTATTTCCAGTACTCAAAAGCGGGTATCAACTACTGGGCCTCCTTTTTATTAGTGCTGACTGAGACAATAATGTTTTTTTTTTGCCTGACTGTGTCTTGGATATTGTATTGGCTTCATGCGCAAGTGGCCTCGGCATCATATCTGTGATAGTCCCTTGTTTGTATGACTGGGATGACTTTTTAATTAGCGAAACTGAACTGACCCATTGTAACAGTGTGGATTACAGCATTGTAATCTGTAACAAGTATTATTCTATACGAAGTGTGTTGTACTACTTTTTCAGTTTTTATATAACCCACTGTATAATTTGGCTTGCAGCTCGGGATGGATATGTCCCACAGCTGTGGGTCAAATATTAACTATGAAGGGGCAGACTCATTTAAATGGCAGTAATATTCTGCCTACAAGTAGCTGCAATGTCAATGCCAGTAATGTACTTAGCAGTGGGAATCGTGATTATGGAGACAGGAATGCCTCAGAGAGTCCCATTTATATATAACTTAGAGCCACCAGCATAATAACACCATGGACAAGCTTATTAGATCCAAGATCACCAAGTGTCACCATTTTAATTCCCCCAACTGAACCTATGGGGTTTATATCAGCCATTGGCATCTTGTGATGATCTGGAGGATCAGGCACAATTCTTAACTGTACAATTAGTCCAGAACATTAGGGTCTGTATTGCCTGCCTACCAAACAGTCACAGTAACCAGGGCGCAAAAGATTTTGTCCTTTCTGCGTGTCCATATAGGTAGTGGCTTCCATCTCTCTGTGAAGGCCTGATTAGTAAAAGTTTATCCCTTCTTAGACCTCAGAGATGGTCTGAGTATCTCCTCTCTTATTCTCAGGCAGTTCAGGGTCTAAGTACTTACTTTCTGACTTGCCAGCCCTGGGAATGAACAATTACAAATCCCCAACAATTAAGAGGTCGTGGGCTACATTCATTTATTTTTATATCCCTTTCATTCTGCCTCATTAATGCAGCCAGCTCATTTAAATCTGTCAGGAAGTGGCATATTCCACTTACCCCCTTGCTTTCCCTTAACACCCAGCTGTGTGTCCAGCCTCTATAACCTCAGGAAAATATTGCTGCTCTGGGCAAGGTCCTGAGAGGAAGTTATTACCCCAGCCTATTCACTGATACGCAATGATTCTCTCAGACTGGATCTTGCTTGGTGTGCCAAGTGTGTGAAACAGATTCACTGCAGACTGGTTACTATTTCTGAGCCTTCATGGAACAGAAAACACATAATAAAGTACGTGAAATAAATATGTTATTTGCAGACAGACAAAGGATTCATTGAGAGGTGATCTTTCAAAGCTTGGGGTGAAATAGGTCTCGTTGGCCCATGCTCTCCAATTCACACTACAGCTGAGGGACCCAGAAAACAGCACAACTGGGTTTTACACCTCAGGTAATAGAGTTCTCTGGGATAAAGGGTAAAAAACATCTTGTTTTTATGAGGAGATTGAAACAAAGTGTGGACTGTCTGGGCAAGTCAGCCCTTAGCTCTGGTTATTGCATTCCTAGCACATTCTATCACAATTTTTAATAACTACAAGCAAAAAAAAAAAAAACAGAGGAGAAAATTAGGTTACCCTCAGAGCTACAGAACTGTCCAGGGGGTTGGTATTGATGTCTTTTACCAACAATATTCTCTTTCCTAATAGCTCAAGTATGCTATATTTGACATACCTATAGAACATTTGATGAGTGTTACTATTAAATGCACATTAACACAGAACAAATGTATGCAAATGATGGAAATGGGAACGATTATTTGTTGAGAATCTGCTATATGACAGCTGCTGCGTTTTTTGTGGGGAAGGGATGTGGTACTAGGGGTTGAATCCAAGGCCTTTGTAATAAGCTGCCTCCCTGCCTCCCTGCCTCCCTTTTTTTTTTAATTTTGAGATACAGTCTGGGATTATAGATCATAGTGGCAAGGCACTCTGTTACTTTTACACTCCATGCTTGTTCGAGCAGTTCACGGAAGAGGTATGTGTACATTTTAGGATGAGTACCCTGAGCTTCGTACAAAATCTATGTTCACCATTTCTTGGCACATTAAACTAGTAGGAGTGTGAAATAAATTCCAAGTTTTCCACATTTTGGAGGGTTTTGGTACCTGGAAATCATGATGTAAAGCTAAGAGGTGCTCAGATATTTATATAAAAGTTTTCATCTTTTGCTTCTCAAAAGGTAAGAGATTATAAACAGCAAATATTTTAAATCATACAATTTGGTCCAGTTTTGTTTTCTTTTGTACAAAATTAGTTCCATTACAGTAAATGAGGTTAGCAGCTCTTGCCCTAGACGTTACTATAGATATTTTCACACATGATGGCAAAATAGTCTTCTTTTTGCCTTGATCCACTGTGGTCAGAATGTTTTTGTCATTTGTTAATGTTCTGTGAAAGTGGCTGTGTTTGCCAGGCAAACACCGACCAGACTGACGGGATGCTGGCTCTCAAAGGTCAAGAGCTGCCTTTTCTTCCTCAGCGTGGTCCATTTTCATTTCCACGGCTTGCACTTTCAACTACTTTACTGTTACACTTCTCTAATTTCTAGAATCATCCTGGTTGACTTCCCCTATCACTGTTTTTCCTGTGTTTTTGAGACAGAGTTTCACTATGCAGCTCAGGCTGGCCTTGAAATCACTTTGTAGTCCAGGCTGGCTTTGAACTCTCAGTGATCCTCTTGCCTCAGCCTCCCTATTGCTGGAATTACAGACATTGTACCACCATGCCCAGCTTTTCCCTATCACTTTTAATCATCTTTATTTTTCTTGTATATTATCAATAATTTTATAAGATTAATTAGTTTTACATTTGCTTATTCTATTTTAATCTTTAAGCAAATTAGATTACTCTTACTACATAATTACAAATAAATAACTATTTCCTCCACAGGACGAAGTAAGAAAAAATGAATGGTCTATAAAATCTTTGTGATTATATAAAATATGAAAGTATAATTTATAACTTAAAATGCAGTGATAGTGTTAGCTTTCTTGGCTGTTGACTTTCACTGAACTAAAGATAAATCTTTTTACAAGAGATATTAATAGCATGATATTAGGGAATACTATAAAGATTAAAATAAAAAGAAATGAAGTCCATTTAGGCGTGGAGGAGAATATAAGGAACTAAGATAAATACTAAGATTTTAACTGTTAGAATCTCTTGAAGGAAGCAATTTTGACTAATACTAGCCTCATAAATGTTAATAACATTTTAAGGGAAGAATATGCAGGTAGAAAATTACATTATCCATAAGCAATATTATAACTTTAAAAAATACTAGTGTTATATACATTTGAATAATTTTCTATTTCCCTCAACATGGTATGGATGTTTTCTTTCTTTGGGCCATGCATGCTGTATGTAAAAATTAGAATCTAGCACAAGTTTTTATGTAAACATCTTTCGTTTCTTAAAAGATGTTCAAACCACTCTTTAAACTTAAGATTTAATCTTTTCTTTAATTAGAACTCAGCAATACTTTTGTTTTGTTTGGTAATGAGCATGCTACCTTGCAGCTATTTTAAATGATCTCTGTGAATTGGTTCATCCTCCTCCCCTTTGGACAGTGACGCTTCAGTGAATCCTATCAGACTCAAGAAATGAGAGGTCTCCCATGAGCACCAGCCTAAAAGCCTCTGTAACGTGTAAGAAAGCAATATTTATGGTAAGCAACTGAAACGTGGGCATTATTACTTTTTATCATAAGTGTTTGCTCGTTTTCCCTGCTGAGTGGACGGTGTTGCTTATCTAGCGCCTGTCTGCCCCTCCCCCTTCTCCCCTTCCCTCCCCCTTGCACTCTAAAGGACTGGGCCCGTCACTTCAGTGTCCTGTCTGGCTATCACACTACCACGCTCCACACCAACATGAGGCAGCCACGCTGTGTGGTGTGGGCTGCCCCTCCTTACCCCAGACACTCCAGATGGTTCTGTTGGATTTTTAGAGTGTAGAGGGCAACCCGGAGTCCATAAAAGCAGGAAGGGAAGGATGTGGACCTTTTATTTGCAAGTCCGATGCTCACAGCAAGGCTTCCAGGAGATTCCTGGTTTTCAGCCCTCATCTTCACTGATATAAATCTGCATAATACAACTGCTACATAAACAGCCCTCCCCAGCCACTTCTCGGGTTTTCCTCTAGTACAGGCTCTGCTAAAATAGATTCTTTTTGGTGTTCCTAAAATCCTGTTCATGATTTATTTTTCAGGCTGTGGGAGCTCCAAAGGTGCTGTAAATCTACTTGGGAGTTTTATCCTGAGTAGTATGGACAGAATGGTCTTAAAAAAAAAACCAATAAAAACTCAGAATCACTGACACTGAAGAGAAACAGAGATCAGCAGGCATTGAAGACCAGCAGCAGAGACCGGCATTGTGGTGGAGTTGATGTACTGTATTCAGCACAAGGTGGCAACAGACCATGAGGGTTAGCAGTGGCAGTGACCAGCAACTGTGTCAACTGTTAGCAGCCAGGATTGCCCAGTGCCACCTGGTAACATTGGGACTGCTGGCAGAGCTGCACTTTGCTGATTTGATTCATGATTTCACTCTGAACCACGGGAAAGAATCCTAGGCTGATTGGCTATACTGACACAGAAGAACTGATACTTTTTTTTTTTTTTCTTTTTTTTGGCGGTACTGGGGATTGAACTCAGGACCCTGCGCTTGCTAGGCAGACGCTTATTCCACTGAGCTATATCCCCAGCCCAGAAGAACTGATAACATTCAAACTTCTCATGTGTTCTGATAATGGACATGTGTCTTAGTACATCTATGGAAATACAACAGTGTACTACCACCTGGGTAATTTATAAAGGCTATAAATTTAAGTGGACATGGGGTACATGGTGGTAATGCCAACTACTCAGGAGGCTGATGCAGGAGGATCTCAAGTCTCACACTAGCCTGGGAAATTTAGTGTTTCTTTCTTAAAAGAGCTGAGGATGTAGCTCAGTGTTAAAGCACTTGCCTAGCATGCCTGTGGCCTGTGGTTCTTTCCCAGCACTGGCGAGCTGGAGGGGATAGGGAGATGGGGACAGACAGAGAGAGATAAAGAGAGACAGAAAAACAGGTCCGGTAGAAGAGAAAGAAATAGAAATTTTTCTTTGAAGACTGGAAGTCCAAAACCACAACACCAGCATGTCTAGTTTTCTGAAGAAGGTTCTCTCTCCATCTCTAAGATATGCTGCATGTCCTCACATGTCAAAAGAGAAGAAAGAGTGCATTCCACTGAGCTTGTTTATACCGTCTCTAATTCATTCACGAAGGTTCCACTGCAGTACTTGAAAAGCCCAATCTCCCAACACTGTTGCATTAGAGAGTAAATCTCCAGCATATGAACTTGAGAGGACAAATTCAAAATAGCAACCTATGAAATATTTATTTCCATACTTTGTCACCAAGTTACAGCATGAGAGCTAAGAGTTTTATATTTTATTTGCTGTAGTCTGTGACTTCTGTGGAAAGAGTCTTGCAGGGCATCCTCATGCTACTGCTGCTGCTTCTGTTAAATAACTTCTGTCAGGCTTTACCCCTCTTAACTTGAGGGAGTAATTTTCCCCCATAGAGATAATACCCTGGAATATCACATCATTGCTTTGACTTAGTGGAGAGCCCGGCTGTTATGGAAAGTCCATGCCAGGCGATACACTTAGTCCATCTATCTGTGTTTGCCTTGTAATGTCATTAAAGTTGTACTCATTCATGTACTAAGAAAGACTTTATAAATAACATTTTATTAAACATAATTTAGACTGTTAACAGAAGTCTTCGAATTTTTTGCTGGTAAATTGAAGTACTGTGTTAAGTGAAAGTAACTATTTTATTCTATTGTTTTGAACTGTGCTAATCTTTGAAATTCTTGGCTGAGAGTCAAAACTGGGCTGGTTGTGTAAAACAATATGAAATATAAAGTGCTATCATTTTTAAGCAATGTTAGATACATAAACTAGGTAAATCTTTATAAGAATAGGAAACATTTTAAATCTTAGATTTCTAAAATACTGCTGAAACTTGACTATCTTTTACAAAGTACACTCCCTTCATGTTCTCTGAATATGTAGGTTCACTTGCTTTAATTTGCCAAGTTAGAATTTTAATTTGAATTTTCAGTGTTATGACTTAGGATGCTTCTTTTTATAAAATTGAATTTGACAGCATCCAAATGTGTTTATATCTAAAATACATTTAAGGAGTGCATTAATATGGAATAATTAGCACTCAGAAGTCTCCACCTAAATGTAAAATGTAATTATGATCATTATTTGGCCAAGTTAGATCATAGTGAGTAAAATGAATAACCAAAATGCTAATTAAAGTATTAAAAGTTTGAATATAGATTGAAAATGAAACTACTTTGCTTCATTTAAATTGCACTTAACATAAACTTTTCATCTTTGGTACTTCACTGGAACAAAAACCATGAATAAATTTAATTTCTGTTAAAACTTGTCCAGATTTTTTCGAGTTTAAAGCATGTGAGTAAAATGAACTTGCTTTTAAATATACCTTGAAAAATCACTAATATCAAGTTAATAAATTTTTATTTTTAACTTCTGGAACTATCTTTATCACTCTTATTTTTATAGGATTTACTGATTGATTTACTAATGTGCTGCGGTAGCCTGACAACTGATGGGCAACTTGTAACCCCCAGCTGAACCGAATCAGCATGGTGATGGGTGTGGAGGGCCCACCTGAGGGTTGTTGCCAACAGCATAAAAAAGAGAACTGGAGAGGAAGAGGGTCTGTTGATTCTTCTGGAAAACCTGGTCAAGCTTGGGATCTCACTGTTGCTGAGGACGGCTGCAGTTCACTTTGGGGGAGTTCTGGTACTTTGAGCATCAATCACTTCCTGGCTCTGGAAGGGAGGATGATGTACTGTTAATTCTCTTGGAAAAGGTTTTGCACTGGCTTTCCTGATATGAACTCGGCTGTTCTCATTTCGGAGGAGCTCAGGACCTTGCTACTGCTGAGGATGACTGTGGTTCTTTTCAGGGGATCTCTGGTCCTTACTTTGAGTTTTGTTTCCTGGCTCCAATGCAGATCCTTCAGCCTGCTGGCACAGATTCATCATTGTATTGGCACAGACTTTCTTCCTTTCAGTACTGTCTTTTGGACCTTCACAGTGCAGATCTTCAAAGCAGACTTACATGAGACATTGACTTGGGCTCTAGGTCTTCAGCTGGACTCACGCAGGACATTTCCTTGAGGTGCAGGCCCTCAGCTGATATTTTTGGGTCTAATATGTGGACAGATCTCCAGCACTCTTTTGTATTTGACTCTTTGGGTCAATATTATAAAATAGTCCTATAAATTATGTGCCCCATATTAAATTGATTCCCTTGCAAGCCTTGTCTACATGTCCTAAAAGCAGACACAACTTTGATGAAGTTGGCAGTCAAGTTGTCAGCTGTTATTTTATGCTGAACAATTTTATAGCCATTTCATCATTATAACAGATTAATTTTCATATTTTGATATTATGTTTAGTGTTATATTTTATAAATTTAATCATTTATGTATGGTAAGTATAGTCATTACTCTTTCAGATGTGAAGACATTGAGACAGAAATGTAAAGCATTTTCCTACAAGTTAAGGCATTATAAGGAATTCGTTTTAAGTTAAACTATGGATTTTTCTGACATTCAACCATTGTTAATTGATTAGCTTTTATGGTATATTGCTTTGTATGGAGCACTGAAAATTGTAAACTTTCCTGTCTTAAAAGGACCTAGTCAGTTTATGTATATGAAATTTAGCCTGTTCTAAGTGACTGGGTGAATCAGGAAATTTTTAAAGAGAAGTAAGAGGTGAGCAATTTTAACTATATCAAAAGTGCCCTGTGTCAGATGACGTGACAATAAACACCATAATTACCTGCAATGCAGATCCAATGAGCAGTCACATCTCCAAGAATTTTAGAGATCAAAGCATATTGTTTTCAAAACAATTCTGAGATAATTACAATGGCAACACTGAGTTTACATGTGGGAGATACACCTTTAACTGTTTTGCAAAACTCATTCTGAAAGGGAAATGTGATAAGGTAAGGAAATGTACATACTGAACATAATCCAAATTACTTAGTCCACTTCATTTCTCTCTGCAAGGGAAATTGGATTTATAAACAAACTCCTTTTGAGGCCGATCACAGCCTCATGTTTAGATTAAATGAGTGAAAGTTCTGTTCTGCACCACTGGCTGTGCAGCATGTATTTACCAGGTTTGGCATATTCTGTTTTTATTCTGTGCATTCAGTGCAGACAAACAAGATAAATGAAGCTATATCCCTTGGCTCATCTTTTATCTCATCTCTACTGGTGGTAATTATATTTTTCCAAAGCAAACTAGATTCTCACATCTGCAAGATGTCCAGTTTGCCTACATGAAGTGACACCCCAAGTTGTTCTGCTTATTATGCCTGCATTGCTGGTTTAGAAGTTGTCTGTTTCAATGATATATGGTTGTCTCTGAAATTGTTAATCTAATGATGGAATGCTTACTTGGCGGTTACAGGTAAATTTTCTCAGTCTGTTGCTTTGGGCTGAATTACATGACAATTGATATTATAAATTTTTTTTATTCTTTACTAAAATGTCTGCATTTTAAAAATAATGGAAGTTAGAGCTATGATCCTAACAAGAACACTTTCTAGGTAAATACATGCTGTGGCCTGGGCAGAGATAACTGTTTTCTGTAAAATTAAGTGTCTTCACTGACATGGAGCTTTCTCAAAAGACAAGGAAGCCAGGAAAATAAAAATGTCAGGAACTTATCCATTTAGATTTCACTCTTAGCTGAATTTCAATGTAAATATATTAAATATACATTATGTAAATATATTTAAATATGCAACACAGGTATTTACATTTAAATATAAATTGAGGTGATTTACATGTTTATTTCTGAAAGTCAGTCATTAAAATACACTGATTTCCTGACCCCAAGCTACCAATCAGAATGATGTGTGAATATGCTTCTTAATTAAGTACTGACTACGCAGAGGTGAAAATGCTGACCCAGGTGCACAGGGCAATTTGCAGGATGGTTCTTTCCTTAAATGAGCTGGCAATTGGAGCTTGTGATGGTAGGAAATAATACTGATGAATACAGAACTAAACTAGGAGAGAGTATAAAAACAAAAATCAGAATGTTAATATTCACCCAATATTGCATCAAGTGGCTTCAGATTTCTAGAGGAATCTATGCCATGAGGACTTTTGACATCTGATTTTAGAGGAAATATTGAGCAGTGAGTTCTAGATATATAGGTACATAGAGAACAAAAAATACATATATTCTGAACAGAACTTCTTACATAACAGCCAGAGCCAACAAATGGAATTATATCAAATTTAAAAACTGTACAGCAAGGGCTGGGGATATAGCTCAGTGGAATAAGTGCCTGCCCGGCAGGTACAAAGTCCTGAGTTCAACCCCCGGCACTGCAAAAAAACTTTACAGCAAAGGAACCAGACAGCAGAGTAGAAAGACAGCCTACAAAGAGAAAGCAAGTTTTCCCACCTATACCTTGAACAGAGGACTAAATCTAGAATACATAAAGAATTCTCCCAAATAGACTAGGAAAATAAAAGATCCAGTCAAAATATAGGCAACTGAAACGAACAGACCCTTCTCAGAAGTACAAATGCACGATCGATCAAACCACTGAAGAGATAAAAAATTACAAAAGAGAAAAAACATTAGAAACAATACAGTTTGGCTAGACAAGATGACAGGAATTCACCGACGGTTGTTATACTGCATGTTGTTGTCTTTATATTAGTTGTTCAGGTTACCAGACATAAGCATGCAGTCTTATATCTGGTAATCTGAGCAACTTCGTTGAAGATAACAATGTGTAGTATAACAACCACTGTTAATCCTTATCATTTTGTTCTGAAAGCCTGTATCATTTTTTTGGTTTTTGCTTTGTTTTGTTTTTGTCTATGTTGTTTGTATTTTGCTATTATTCTTTTTCATTATTCTCTTTAAAATAAAAAAGTACAAATCACAAATAAATACATGAAAAAATGTTGCCTTTATTGACTGTTAGAGAAAAGCAAATTAAAAGAACACTGAGATTTTATCTTACAACAGAAAGAATGGCAATCATGAAGAAATCAAATGGTAATAAATACTGCTGAGGCTGTGGGAGGAAAAAGGAACTCTCATATGGTTGATGGGAATGTAAATTAGCGGAACCATTATGGAAATCAGTATGGAGATTTGTCAAGAAACTAAAAATAGAAAGCGAACTTCACAATTCCCCTGATAGATATCTTCCCCAAAGAGTTAAAGACATCATTTTATAGCAATATATGAATACCAATGTTTACAGCAGCACAGTTCATACTAAGTACGTCTTAGAGGCAGTCTATATATCCGTCAACAGGTGAATGAATAAAGAAAATGTGGTACCTGTATGTAATGGAATGCTACTTGGCTACAAAGGAGGATACATGACTCCTTTGTAGGAGAGCAGATGTACCTCGAGACCTTAATATTAAGTAGAAGGAATCAGACGCACAAGTTTAACTACTCTATGTCTTTTCCCACATGAGAAATCTGAAGTACAAATAAACAGCAAAGTGAAAGACTGGTACAAAGAAATAGAGGGGAAGATCTTTTAAAAACGGGGAAAGGGGCCAAGAGATTGAGGGTGTGAGGAGGATGAGAGGGAGAGGGGACCCACAAAGACTGAAGACACAGCATGTACATGTACCCAATACCCACAACAAATGTCATCATTCTGTGGAGACAAAATGAACAAAAAGAAAAGAAAGAAAGTGGGCAGAGAGGATTTAGAGACAGTGGCAGAAAGGATAATGTGGAGCGAAAGGAGAATAAGAAGAATCAAAATACCTTGAGGAGAAATACCTGCTCCCTGAGATGAATATGAACACCATGTACTGCAAACACATACCAATAAAAGATTTTCAAAATATACGCGTATGCACTACCCATTAATGACACATCAGGAGTTAATCATGTGATAGTGAGTGGCGTCATATAATCTCTGTTCAGACTTTCAATATTCACGCTGTCTACTGTTAAGGCGTCGCCCTTTCAGGTTTTCTTGGTTGCAGGTGTGAATTTCCATTATCTATCTCACATGCTACAGTAGTTTCCCCTTATCCATGATTTCATTTTTTTGTGATTTCAATTATCTGTCTGTAACTATGGCCTAATAACATTAAATGGAAAATTACAGAGAAATGCTTCACAAGTTTTAAATTGAATGCCACTCTGCCTAGCATGATAAAATCTTATGCCATCCTGCTCAGTCCAAGGGAGAACATGAATCATTTCTTCATCCAGTGTATGCGTGCAGTCACCAGTCTCTTAGTAGCCATGTGTGATAAGAGGTAATTCTTTTTGAGAGAAAGATAGGTCACATTTACATATTATAATATGTTATAATTGTTCTATTTTATATTAGTTATTTTAATTTCTTACTGTGCTTAATTATAAATTAAATATCACCCCATGTGTCTTGTATAGGGAAAATAGTACAGACAGGGTTAGCTTCTGTCTGTGGTATAGACATTCACTTTGGGTCTTGGACTGTAACCCCTAAGAATAAGAGAAAAACTAATGTATCTTAAATAACATTTCTATAGATAAAATCTAAGCATCTTTTATGAAGACTAGTAATACCCCAAGGCCTATCAGCCTGTCTTCTTCCCTTTCTTCCTTCCCCGCCCCGCCCCGCCCTCTCTGTCCCTCTCCTTCTCCCTTTCCCTCCCTCTCTCCTCTCCTCTCCTTCCTTCCTAGTGCTGAGATTGGAACGCGTGGCCTCATATTTGTTAGTCAAATGCTCCACCACTAAATTACACCCTGTCCTCTCTCTCTGCTTCTCACAGGGTACGTCCTGTCTTTGCTTCTGAAGTGCAAGTTAAGAGACTTTCTCCTTATTTTTATGCTCCTCACGACAAAAGCAATGCCAGGACCTTTTCTTCCTTATGTTTCTGTGAACAGAGAAGTAGTAATAAGAATAAAGTTGTGAGACATTGAAAAAAATGAGTCAGCCTAGAACTTTACCAGAGGCCTATGTTTCCAGAGGCAGCAGGAGTGGAGAAATCCACCCCCTTCTGTGTTTACAACAACATCTGCCCCTCATGTTCAGAGAAAGCCTATCTCTGTCCCCCTCTGGGATCCCTGTCTGTCCTTTCCCTCTGTTTTCCCTTTAAATTCGCTACTGCACTATCGTTTTTCTGTATCTACTGACCCTTCTATTTTTGGATTATCAAGTTTTAAAAACTATTGGTTTCACATTTGATCATACTAATTCAGATGTGCAGAGAATACAATTTATCTACTATAACTTCTTTAATTCTCATCAGGTGCTTCTGTTCATGAAACTAAGTAAAGAACAGCTATGTTTTAAGAGTTACAATCATGTGCTGTCTGGGATAGGGACAAAATTAGAGTTGAATGCTGCTTCTTTCACAAACATGTCAAGTCTCTCATCATTGAGATATGATACCTGATGCCCACAAATTAAAGGAGGAATAGTTTCAGTGGGTTCGATCCATGTTCAGCAGGCTCCAAGCAGCAGTGCCATGATTGAGGGGCAAAGTGCAGTAGAGCGACTCACCCATGGTGGCTAGGAAGCAGAGAGAAGGGAGGAGGAGGGATAAGAATGCGCCCTTGCAGGTGACGCTCCACCCCAGGAACCCACCTCCCACAAGGGCGCACCTTTCATCAGCACGCTCAGCTACGGAACTCATCCGTGGACGAACCCTCTGTGACCCAATCACTTTCCCAACACATGAGACTTTTCTAAGACATTTTAGATCTAAACCATAACATAACTACATAACTAGATCTCACCTACGTAACTTGTGTAGGACTTGTGTATCTGGAGAAAAGAACAAACATGGTACAGTGAAGTAACATATCCTGGGTACCTTCAATAATAACAATTTAAATTTTTACAGTTCTGCAGCCTAGAAATCTGAGATGAAGGTATTAGCAGGTATTGTGATTTGTGTCTGCATGTCCCCGCAAAGCCTCATGCAGTCGTGGGGCTGGCTTCTAGATTTTATGATTTTTTTTTTAAATAAAAGCACAAAAACATATTAACAGACACAAATTAGCATAAAAAACAGTACAATCAAAACTGATCTACAGACAAGGTGACATGGAGATTGAAGAGGATTTCAATAAATGCAAAAACATATCCTGCTCATGGTTAGGAAGAACTAACATTGTAAAAATGGCCATACTACCGAAACTGTTGTACAGATTCAATGCAATTCCCATTAAACTACCGTTAGCATACCTCACAAATCTAGAGAAAATATGCCTCAAATTCATCTGGAACCAGAAGAGACCCAGAATAGCAAAAGCAATTCTGGGCAACAAGGACAAGTCAGGTGGAATCATAATCCCTGACCTGAAATTATACTACAAAGCTACTGTAATAAAATCAACCTGGTACTGGCTAAAAAACAGACCTGAGGATCAATGGAACAGACTGGAAGATGCAACCATAATGAAAAACCCACTCAGCTACCTAATATTTGACAAAGGGGTCAACCAAACCCACTGGAAAAAAGAAGGCCTGTTTAATAAATGGTGCTGG